>JACGWO010000004.1:15000-45602 GCA_034509735.1 Sesamum alatum
AATGGGTCAACCAAATAGGCCAGCCCATGAAGGAAACTGGGCCGGTCAAAAGGGCCGATCCAAGAACAAATTGGGCCAACCAAAAAGGCCGGTCCAGCAGCTAATGGGTCAATCAAAAAGGCCAGCCCAATAAGGAAACTGGGCCGGTCAAAAGGGCCGATCCAAGAACAAGTTGGGCCAACCAAAAAGGGCCGGTCCAGTAAGGAAATGGGTCAACCAAAAAGGCCAGCCCATGAAGGAAACTGGGCCTGTCAAAAGGGCCGATCCAAGAACAAATTGGGCCAACCAAAAAGGCCGGTCCAGCAGCTAATGGGTCAATCAAAAAGGCCAGCCCAATAAGGAAACTGGGCCGGTCAAAAGGGCCGATCCAAGAACAAGTTGGGCCAACCAAAAAGGGCCGGTCCAGTAAGGAAATGGGTCAACCAAAAAGGCCAGCCCATGAAGGAAACTGGGCCTGTCAAAAGGGCCGGCCCAGTAAGGAAATGGGTCAACCAGAAAGGCCAGCCCAGGAAGGAAACTGGGCCAGCAAAAAAGGCCGACCCAAGCTCGAATTGGGCCAGTCAAAAGGGCCGGCCCAGTAAGGAAATGGGTCAACCAAAAAGGCCAGCCCAGGAAGGAAACTGGGCCAGCCAAAAAGGCCGACCCAAGCTCGAATTGGGCCAGTCAAAAGGGCCGGCCCAGTAAGGAAATGGGTCAACCAAAAAGGCCAGCCCAGGAAGGAAATTGGGTCTGTCAAAAGGGCCGACCCAGCTCGTTCTGGGCCAGTCAAAAAGGCCGGCCCAGGAATGATATTGGGCCTGTCAAAAGGGCTGACCAAGCTCGTATTGGGCCAGTCAAAAAGGCCGGCCCAGGAAGAAAATGTCGCAATCGAAAAGGCCAAGCCAGGAAGGAAATTGGGCCAAAAAGAGGCCGGCCGAGGTAGGAAATTGGGCCCGTCAGAAGGGCCGACCAAATGGAACGGCGCAGGAAGGAAGGTGGGCCAATAAAAAGGGGCCAAGCCGAAAGGGGGGCCGACCCAAGATCGACTTGGGCCAGTCAGAAGGGCCGACCAAACATCAAATTGGGTCATCATAAAGGTCACAATCGAATTGGGCTAAGAAGGAAGGCGGCCCCAAACGTAAAAATGGGCTAATCATAGAGCGACACATAATCTACTCAAATGGGCCGGCCCATAAGCGACTTGGATTGGACCAATATATCCGACTGGCCCTTCAGCGACTTGGGCCTGTACAGCGACGGAATCCGATTGGACAGTAAATGAAATTTTACGTTTTCGTTATTAGTGAAAATGAAGTCAATAAATTTCTGTATTTGTCTAACTCTATGTTATTTACATTTTGTTCGTCATATTAATTTCTGGTTTGAAACAATTTATGGGAATTATGGTAATTTGTCTATATATGCTTAATGTTTATTAATTCTGTATTGCTTGAAAAAGCAAGGCAATAAAATGCCTTCAATTTGGTGAAAATGAAAGTTTAATACAATTGTGAGGTGGAAGTTTAATGAAAAATTCAGCGAAAGGAATAAAATACTATAAGAAAAAGAGATTGGGGGAAATTGAAAGTTTAATACAATTGTGAGGTGGAAGTTTAATGAAAAATTCAGCGAAAGGAATAAAATACTATCAGAAAAAGAGATTGGGGGATTGAAAGTTTAATACAATTGTGAGGTCGAAGTTCAATGAAAAATTCAGTGGAAGGAATAAAACGAATAAAATACTATCAGAAAATCAGACGGAGGGGTTTTGAAATTGTGACCTATTTCTACTGTCCATGCATGCGATTCCATATAGTTATATTCATTAAATAGCCTCCACCGGAAAGACTGTTAGCTAAGCAGTAAGCGGATAACCGTGAGTGCGTGCGGATTGGATATTAATATAATCCTAAAGTTCGACACATGATGATATGTCACTTCAAATATTAGTGGAATGAAAGGCAATAATAAAATAGACTGATGATGTCTTATCCTCAATAATAAATATGGTCGGTTAAGTTTTAGTCATATTGATGTATTATTCCTCTCACTTTATCAGTATTGTTTGTTAATATATTAGAGAGGTTCAATTAGAATAGAAGGTTTGTGAATGAAAGAAATAGGAGAAAAATACTATCACAAACTGAGATGAGGGGGTCTCGAAATAGTGACCTCTCATCTTGGCCAAAAAAAGATAAACCAAGGGATACTACCAATCACGCAACACCACAACTTAATACAAAATCAACAATTAGGTTATAAGACCACGTGCACATGGATGAACTCGTAATTTGCAAAATAGGCCAATCCCATTACAAAATTAAGGCTAAGAGCATTGTGATTCAAAAGTTGTTTTGGTATGACTACTATTGTATATGTCAAATGCGGGGGATCGAAAATTTGAAAACCGTAGCCGTTTCACTTCAAAATCCAATTAACATTAGAAAATGACGTTTTTTCGAGAAATGCGGCCCCCAAACCGCCGTAGGCAGTTTTAGATCGATAGATCTCCTCGAGATACCCAAAATCAAAAAAAAAATCGCCCAAAACGGACCACTCTACGCAAAGTTATGGCCCTTCAAAGTTTCGCCACCAAACCGTGCAAATCCACGTGCCTTAACCTCGTCAGCGCCGCGTGGCTGAGTTTCCAATGCAAAGATCTCCTCGAGACACCCCAAAACGAGTGGTCGTATTGCGAAAATGGTGCTCTGAGCGTCGACTTATCGCCTTTACAAGGGAGTGTCCCATGCAACACCCTTGTGTACGTGTGTCCTTTGGCCTGTTTGTTGTCCACCTCGTCCAGTAGGTACTTGTTGCTTCCCCCGTACTTCACTGCATGCCCACGTTCACAAACATGTTCAGTTTTACTTCCACCTTTTTGTTTTGCTTATTAACTGAGGTGGATATTTTTTCTCCTCATGATACCAATGTACCCTTCTAATAAGAAAGAAAACCAAAGAGAAAAACCTAATCATGTTCACGTGAAACGCATCTCTGTATATGTGAGTGAGTTCGAAAGCTGTAGACTTATCCGTTTAGCAACCTATGACTATAAGCGGATACAGTTTACTATGACTTTGTCCATTAGTTGTTGCTTCCCCCGTTCCCCGCATGCCCACGTTCACCACCATGTTCAGTTTTTTCTTCCACCTTTTTAATTTCTTTTGTTTTGATGGTATTTAATTAGCATGATTTATGAACAATGCATGCAAATAGACCGCTAAGGGTAGTTATTTTTTCTCTTCGTGATATCAAACATTCAAAAGCTAATACAATAACAAGGTGAAAAGTTATCTAATAACAAAGATAAGCTAAAACAACTAATCATCTTCGCCAGGGTTTAATATTTGTTCGTTTTTGTGCTAGATGAGAGGATATCCAGAATATAGGGTATATTGATAGGATAGTTGCAAATATAATCTAACTACATCACCCGAAAATCATCTCACCGTCATCCTAAAATTATTTCAACATACGTACATGGAATACGATAAGCATGCAAGTTGGACTTAAAGAGGCCACCTGTGTGCACACGTAATAACACAAGCATCATCGTTTAACGTGAAAACTATTCTATGTCTTTCTTGAGTTCATGGTGGAGTTTCATCATTTGCTCATTAATGGCGTCTGTGAGGTCTATGTGAGGAGGACTTTCAATTGCTCATTAATGGCTACTGTGAGGTCTATGTGAGGAGTACTTTCAATTGCTCAAATAGCAATCAAACCAAACTCCACGCTGCTGGTCTTAAAGGAAGAAATAAAACCGGATGTAATGTTGTCAGATGGTCAGATGGTTAGATAGTTAAGACTTGGCCAAGCGTTAGGGTTTACATAAGGTTTTCCATTACAACAAAGGCCTAAATAGGTAAAGTCAGTGTTGGAGAGGATGGATAAAGCTAGGATGCTTTCAAAGAACCCCTGTGCCCAACTGTAGGGGGTGTTGGCAAATTTGCATTTCAAAAGGGGATGTAACGATTATCATAAAAAATTGATACACCCGGACTAAACACCTTGGTGTCACATATATTACTTAAATATGCTTCACATCCTCCTTTAATAGCTTGGTTACGATTATATAGTTCGTGATGATTTCCTTTTTCTTATTATAATTACCATCTTTGTTTGCCCATTGAAGACTTCTACTGTCACTACCTTTGCTTGACAATCAACATAGCATGATTACCAGATAACCAACCTATTTTTAGAATAATGAAAAATTTATTAAGGTTTATCACAATTGAATTCGCATGTAGTATAACACCACACACACAGGCTCATCAGTCTCATTTCGCATCAAAGCTCTTTTCATTTTGCATCATAGCTCTTCATATTGCATCCTAGCTTTTTCATATCGCATCAAAGCTCTTTTCATTTCGCATCATAGCTCTTCATATTACATCCTAGCTTTTTCATATCGCATCATAGCTCTTTTCATTTCGCATCATAGCTCTTCATATTGCATCCTAGCTTTTTCATATCGCATCAAAGCTCTTTTCATTTCATTTTGCCGCACATGCTATTCAATATCATTCACAATTTTTTGGGTTGTCGGCGAGTCGGGTTGTTTGGGAATGCAGCCATTTGCAACATATGTAGGGAGAGGGGGAGAAAGAGTTGTATTTGATCATGTTGATATAAACATTGTGTCTAGAGACTATCTTCAGAAGTTAACAAATGAGGCTGGGATAGTTGAGCTAAAAGGATACTACAAAATGGTTGATAATCGATTTGAGTTGATTAATGAGGATAAAGAGTTGGTTTCCCTTTGTTTGGCTAGTCAGTACAGTAGAGAATTTAACTTGTATATGGATGGGGAATTGCATTTCATCAATGTAATGGGGAGTCAGGTGGGGTCTTCTAATATTGTGAATGAAAGAGCTGAAGAGAATAGAGGACCATAGATTAGGATGGATGGGATAGAAACTAATTTGGTAGATGTAAGGGTGGGGGTTGTGCAAGATGATTTGACTGAGGGAAATAGGGATACAAATAGTGACTACAATGTTGATGTGAATGATGAACATATCCATGATGAGGATGATGGATTGTTCATGGAAAATATTGATCCAGATATGCAATGGAGGGGTGATGGGGATAACTTGACAGTAGCAGATAGTGAAGAAAGTGGTAACAATAGCTCTGACTGTGGTGATGTAGATATGGCAAAGAGTGAGGATGATTTGGTGTCACTTGGAGGTAATTTCATTGGTGATGAAGGAGATAGTGTTGCAGAAAACACGACATTCAATCCGAACCACTTCTTTGATCCAAAGTATGAATTAGGCATGATTTTTGGGACAAAAAAAGAGTTCAAAGAATCTATTCATTCTCAGGCCATAATGACACATAGAAACAACAAGAATTTAGGACTGATCCAAAGAGGTTCATCAAGGGGTTTAAGAGTGATGTTGTTAGAGATATTAGATGCCATGTTAATCAGTCTCAAGTATATAGAGAAAAGTGGAAAGCTGCCAATGCAACAATAGTCCACGATTTTGCAAGAAGAATGGAAGAACTGGGTAATCTGGATGAGAAAGCAGCAAGTCCCCAACACACTGGAGCAGATCTCACTTTAGCATACATCCGAAAAGTGACATGTTACTTATCAAAGTTTTTGAGTCAAAGTTGGTTAATCCAATCTAAAATCATTTTAACTTAAGAAAATAAAAGCCTCCTCACCAACACCACAAGTTGAAACTGTAAGCCTATCTTCTCAAGTGTTACAAGTACTACACAATGACACTAATTATATTTTTTTAACATAAGTTAAAAAAATGTTATACTTTTCCACCATTTGGCAACTTATTTTTGTAAAACCTTGGGCGGGATATGCACCATCAAAATGTCATTACTTAATGTTAATGTTTATTCTAAATGTTAATTAATTGTGCATCTTTTTTTACTGGTGCATTATTTCAATGTTCAATTGATATAAGAGATGAACAATAACACCACATACTTACTTCCATTACTTATATAAAATTCTTACAACCACAACATAAAATTACACGCATACACTTCAACATAAACTCAAGGTAGCAAAAACAAAGCTATAGTGAGGGAAACAACAAATACAACACTCAACTTCATTTTCAACGACGCAATCTGTATGTCTTTCTCATTAATATTCTGATTCAAGGATGCAATATGCTCTTCTTTCTCTCCAATATTCCACAACAACCCAGGCACCACAACCATTGCCCTTGGGCACATAGGAGGATCCTCCCACAAAAAATAAAAATCACACCCATGTCTATCGTGCCTCGTTTTCTACGAATGAACCAAAATATGAAAATGAAAATCTATGGAAAGAATGTGACAATTTATAATCAGAATATCACATACCTTGTAGTCTTCACATGAGTAGAATCTCCTTTTGGGATTATCATTGGTCCATGAACACTTCAAGTGAACTTGACCCATAACTTCTTTCACTCATCTCTCAGTTTCTTTAATCTAAGGGAAAGTTCTTCTCGTTTCTGGTTTTATTTGGGGGAAAGCCGGAATATATCTACGAATCTCACGTGGCAAATAATGTGTTATTGACATGGCATTCCGACCAAATGAATTGACCGGAAAATTTACCGGTGGACCAAAAATGTAAATGTGGGACTAAATGTGTTAAAAAATAACCAAAATTGAGATGTGCAGGACTAAATGTGCCAAAAGAAGGACGATATATGTAAACCGCAGAAGTTACTGGACTAACGTTACAGGACTAAAAGTGCTAATCGCTTACGCTTTGACTGTAACGAGCAGATTTCAGACCTGCGCTGGTGAGGCACACTGGACTGGGGTAAAGAACATTCTTAAGTACCTAAGAAGGACTAAAGATCTATTCTTGGTCTATGGTGGTGGAGAGTTGATACTAGAAGGCTTTAGCGATGCTAGCTTCCAGTTAGATGACGACGATGCCAAGTCCCAATCAGGATTTGTATTCAGGCTTAACGCTGGAGTGGTTGCTTGGAAGAGTTCCAAGCAGGATACCGCAGCTGATTCCACTATGGAAGCTGAACACATAGCAGCTTCAGAAACTGCTAAGGAAGCTATTTGGATGAGAAACTACATCCAAGGTTTGGCCTTGGTCTAGCATTGCCGGACCGGTAGTTATATTCTATGATAACAACGAGGCTATAACGCAAGCAAAGGAATTGAGATCTCATCACGCGGTCTAAGCACATTCTTAGACGCTACCACCTGCTTAGGGAGATGGTAGTAAGGGGTGACGCTTGGTGGGCCGAGTCAGCTCAGCATAAAATACAACAGATCTACTAACTAAGCCTATGTCACAAGACGCTCATGCTGAGCATCTTGGGAAGATGGAATTGAGGCATATGAGTGATTAGCTTTAGGTCAAGTGGGAGATTGTTAGAATAGGTGACCGTGAAGCCAATTAGATTATGCTTTTGTAACCATTTTTTTGACAATTTTTGATGTAACATATTGAATAAAACTGATATTCAATTCTACGGCATATCATACTTTGTTGTGTTCACTTCCAATTCGTTCATTTACTATTAATTGCACGACAAAGCCCACAAACCCGATTTGTGAATCCAAGAAGCTGGACTGCGCATAGATTGGCAGTCATGAAGCTATCTTCTATGGATCAATCTGAAATGCTCCAAGTCGAGGACCTAGAGAATGGGTAGCACGGAGCCATGGTCCGAACGGGAGGTGTTCTTGGGTATTATCCAAACCCTCCTCGTACTGACAATCACAATATTTCATACTGTGGCCCAAATGACCGCACCAATAGCAGAAATTCGGGAGACGCTCGTAGGTGAAGGAAATAACCGATACATCCCCATGATGGTGTGAATTTTCATGATTCGCCAAAGAGGTTTGGTGATGTCAATACCAACACGTATACGTAGAGAAGAGCTCCATCCTTGCCCACCCTTCGCCAAGTCGACTTCTCGGAAAATACCCAACTAATTTCCAATGAACATATCTATCTCTTTCGTCATTCGACTTAGTGATAAATCATGGATGTGAACATGAAAGTTCGTCCAGTTTAAGTCGATGGGGGATGGATTATCATTGGCTTCAACATCACGAAGAACTAACAGATGTTTATCGAAAGACCATGCTCCACCTTCCAAAACCCTACGCCGATCTAAAATATGATTGAACTGGAACAAGATTTTGTTATCCTCGATAAGGAGAAACTCAAGTCCTTGACCGGGGTTGAAAGCATTGAGCATCGTGGCCTTAAAAGCTTCAAAACTGAAGGATCTGTGGCCAAGAAGTTTGCCAACCAGAAAAAAATCCATTGGGTACACCAGTATCCTGTTTAGTGCCACTCGGAAGCATAATACTCTGTTTCTCGTCCGCACTCAAAGAAAGGGCTTTACCCAGATTGTCTAGTTCATCGGCCATACCAAAAGATGAAGTAGAACGAGGGATGCTATGACCAGAAAGAGAATGCCGATGTGAACTCTTAAAAGACAGCTTCACCCTGCGAGGAAAAGCACTAGACCTAGTAGAGGCGAGAAAGAAAAATCACAAAATGAGAAAAGAAAAGAGGAAATACGAGAAACTGGTAGGAATAAGACGGGCGTATGACTGTTGCACAGATCCTGCTAGCCGGTGTGGCTGCAATGAATCCTACAGAGACGAACGAAAAATCAGTGAAAGCAATATAGTTAAGGAAATAAATTGTGTTGCATGGAAACATGCATGCAAAGAAGGTAATAAGCAAATAAAGTGGGAGGAAAGTCAACGGGGTAGGTGGAGCTCTCAAAAGAGAGAAAAAGCTCTCAGTCAGAGAGAAAACGTATTTTGTATATTTTCTATATAATATATATATTTAGGACCACATATTAACACACACAAAACACATATACGCTCGTATACAAACTCGGAGGTGAGAAAGGAAACATGTAAGCAAATTTTGATTATCAATTATTAATTAATATTATTTGATTAGTGCATTAATTAAATGTAATTTCTATTATTGGATCTAATATTTAATCGGGAAATCTTATGAGTTTTACCATTAATAAGTTTTTAATTGATTAAATATCATATTTGCATTAAGAATGTCACAATCGATTTAATCAAATTACTTGATTTGTTAGATTTAATCATTGCTACAATCGATTTACTAAAATTTAATTGGGTCTATTAACCAAATACTTAATTATATGTGTTGGTATTTAATTAATTACCGTAATAGTGAAGAATTGACGAAATTAATTGATATGTTAGAAAATTATATTTTGAAAATATTAAAAATTATATTTATGAAATATTAGAAAATTATATTTAAGAAACATTAGAAAAAAATTATATTGGAGAAATATTATGTTTATTAAAAAGGAATATGAGATTTTCGTAATGATTTAATTCTATCAAGAATGATAACTGTAAAATATTAATGGTTTGATAAAATAAATCTTTATGAGTTAAAGAACGTTATATATATATATATATATATATAATTGAGAAGCGTAGGTTGCCTTGTTAGTTAGAAGAAAAACGAAGATCTGAATTTCTATAGAAATAAAATATTAAGAGGTTGGTGAAAAACATACGAATACCATTTAATATTTATTTAAAAGTTACAACATTCTCGTTATATTGATTATGCATTATAACTTATTATAGGACATGATGATAAAGTAGAGGGTTAAGCAGCTTTTTTCATTAATCTAATCGTTTTGAGATTGAGGTAAGAATAGTTAATTGGACTTATGTATGTATATATATATATATATATGGGGATATGTATAAACTTATGGATGTATACTTAATTGTAAATGATAGTTTATTTATCCGGATTATATGGTTGTTCTATGACGTTGTTGTTGTGTGCTTGTCTGTGGTTTTATCGTACAAAATCAAATGAATGATTGTGTGATTGGATATTTGATTGGTGAATGGAATTGAATGACGAACTTCCTGATGAGAAAATGATTATGGATTGAAATTGAAAGATGAAATCATTTGGAAATGCTGTGAATAGAGATGAAGAGATAGCATACCTGATCTTGGGCATATTAAATGGTTTACGATGATGTGATTGATGGCGAGCTGTGTGCTATCATAACGATGCGATATGTGATATGAGAAAAATGAACATACAACTTGTGTACCATGGTGTGAAGGGTATCAGGTTATTCCGGATAGCAGGGAATATCCTGTGTTGATGGCTATACACGGTGTGGGGGTGCCATGTTTGGTGTAAGTCTTGTATTGATACTACTACACATTTGGCCAGTATGGGGATATTGCATATGATGGGTATCCCGTGCCTGCGATTATATGATATTGATTGAGATGATGAGAGCCGGCAAAACCATTGAATTTACTCCAACTAGGGTAAGTAGGGCCCTAAGAAAATAAACAATAGCTTTAGATATATATTGTATTGTGGATTGAGAAAAGATTGTGGAATTAGTTCCTTTCTGATTTTGTGGTAATTGCATAATGTACATTTGTTGGTTAGCGTTATTGCAGTAAATTCATTTTACTGCTTATGTGTATATATATAAGTTAACTAGCCATACATATTGAGTAGCCAGCTCAATCCTTGTAAAATATTTTTCCAGGAAATGAGCAATGCCTAGCCGAAATGGATTATAAGTCGTCTGTCTTAGTTGGTCAGCAATGTCATCTTGGGTTAGAAGTTCTAGCTAAATAACTACAGAGATATTAGACCTTGACTGAAATTGTGTTCTAAGATTTGTTATAACTAGAGCCTGTACTTTTGTCTTTTCTTTATGTTCATAAATACTACAGGTGAGTATTAAATACCAAATTTTGATGAGTACTTAATTTTCTAGCATTGGTATAAAATATTAAATGAAAGATAGGACTTATCTTATTAGTTTTAATGAAAATTTCTTATAAACCAGGTTTTAATTATGATGAATGTATTATAATTAGTGGGATTAAAACATTTAGCCGTAGGGGCTACTACATTATGTGGTATCAGAGCTAAGGATCAGACTCATTGAGGAGTTTTTTGAATAGTAGTGTTATTGAATCCAGAAAACTTCTATTATGTGTGTAAGTGCATATGTGGGTTTCACATAAGATGGAATATCAAGTGAACAAGCTCCTGGCCCAATACAATTATTAGAGTCTGTACACGGTAATCCAGAACCATTAAGGTATATGATATATGTGTCTATGTGGTTACTGCTGGAGTTATACCAGCTAGTACAATAGTAAGATTTTATCTGGTGGTACTGGATTGTGTTACATGTGGATTTGGTTATAATAATTCTTATAGAGTTGGAAATTTATACTCAACTATTTAATTTCTGTATAGACTGCCTTTGATTTAATTAAAAAAAGGGTGTGAGGCACATTTAGCTAATGTGCATGATACTAAGATGGTTAGACCAAGTGTATCAGATATTATGATATTTAGAGAATTCCCGAATAGTTTCCTGAGAAACTACATAGGTTACCACCTCAGGGAGATCAAAATAGAGACTATTCACTAGGGTAGCTCTCATTTCAGTTTCACTATATGGCCTAGCTCCATTAGAATTATAGGAGTTTTAAAAAAAATAAATAGAAGAATTACAAGAGAAGAAATTCATTACATGGAATACTTTATTATGGGGACCATTGTGTGGTTCATGAAAAAGAAGGATAGTAATACGAGGTTGTGTGTTGATTCTCACCAATTGAATAAGGTGGCAGTGGAAAAAAAAAAAGAGATAACCATTATGAAAAATTGATGATTTGCTAGGCCAGTGAGAAAAAGATATCTCCTTGCACAAAGTTTCCTGAGTGATCGCATATGAAAAAGTAGCTCCAGTCATTTCATGAACGACACATTCTTATAACTTACTTAGTAACTTAATACCATATGTGGTTCTCACATAACAAGGAGGTCACTTTGAAAGAGGAACGACTCAGATTGGAAACACATACTTTTTTTTTTAAGCAAATTAGCATAATTGGCTTAAGTTTATCTCCATAAGATTCAAATAAAGTTGGTTGAATGACCTACTAGACACAATTTGCCAAAAGTTGTCTAAGTAATAGGTAAAATACAATAAGTGTTTGAAATCTCTCCTATCAAAGTGGTAAGATTCTACAAGAGAAATTTAGGGAATAAACCTATCATTCTCTCTATTTGTTTCATGTGCCTATTCAAAACATAGATACACATAAATAGATGGCCTAAAAACTAAGTTTATCCGGCTTAAGTTCAACCAACATAATATCATGAAATGTGAGAAACAAATAGACTATAACTAACTTACGCAGCAGACATAGAGCAACTACACCCAACCAATGAAAGAAAATTTAATGTCACATCCTCTAATAAAATATAGTCTGATACCACTAGATGTCATACCCTAAACTATAGTAAGATATTATGTTACCTAACGACTACACATTTACAACGTTATTTATATAGATAACATGAACCAGTTGATAGTCAGTTATACAACATACTTTATCAACATAACTAACAGAAGTATTAACTTATCTACAACACTTATACATATCTCTTTCACATATAGCAGCGTAGAATATTAATAATCTATTCACAAGCCATTCTCTCTCTGATATATGATTGACATTCTTAAAACTTATGACTTCTAATCATATTAACTTGTGAGACACCGGAATACTAGCCCCACCTGATTTGGAAAGTACAACGTTGACCTATCCTTCAAGAGTGAACATAGCCTGAATTTACACCTGAAAAATATTTACAGAAGAGTGAGCCTGCTACTCAATAAGTAAATAACCGGCTCTGCCTATACATGCATGATGAGTCCAGTTCAACAAGACAACAATAAATAAGTAATAACATATGTCATCAATTACATTCCAACACGTCTCATTTGATTAACAATGCAATCATTTCACAACAAGACAATCAATCAAATTCTTCCTTTCCTAGTATGCTCGCAAGATGGTGATATAGTATCTTTCTCCACCAACTCATCCTCACTATTCATCACATTATGTTTAAATGATTTTTCCCTTTGTAAGCCACGAAGAGCCGTCAGTGCCATTTTAGAGTCATTGGGGCCATTTTTTTTTTTTCTCACGAAGAACCACCAAGACCAATTTTTCCATGAAGAGGACCAAGGCCTATTTATCCACAAAGAGCCATCAAGGCCAATTTATCCACGAAGAGTTATCGGGGCCATTTAATTTTTACCACGACAAGCCACCGAGACCGATCAAAGGGGTATTCACGTAATAATTCTATCTAGTTTTCTCAACTCCCTCATTTTCGCATATCACATTTCTTGTGAGCAACTAGTCAAGTAAGACCACATATTAACACATCTCTACAATCACAAGTATATAGCCATAGTGTCATATAACTCATGGTACATGAACAATACACTTTCACATCTTGCTTCCACAACATCATCATTCAAAACAAAGCGTCAATTCCATCATACCAAACATAGTAATACACTTTCAACACAATTCATACATAAAAGTACTGTCAAGAGAGAAATGGAAGACATACAGATGACACTAATTATTCACTGACCTTGCTTTCACCACTTAAGCATTAAACTTAAACAATCAATCAATTATAACCTCCTTATAGGTTATTAGCAGCACAATCATAGACTTACATAAAGGTATTATACAAATGAAGAAGAGCATATATAAACGATGTTAATCATTTACTTACTAAATGTATAGATCGCCAATGGTCTTAGTTTGTTGTGTGAGTTTTTCTCAATTCATCCAACTCCTAACAAGGTTTCAAATGTATCTATTTTAATATAAATAGTTTCAGCAATTAAAGATGTAATATGAATACTCATGTCACCAAAGTTAATCACTCTCATCTAAACAGGTGAGACAACATTCTGTTCTAATTTACAAATTCTCCCCAGACCAAATTAAAGCTGCTACAAGTGCCATTTTTACTCAGAATAATCTACCTGCGTCTAGTTGTATCTCCAACCAGAATCCTATGAATTGGATTTCTATATAATGAGTTATTTAGAATTTAGTACAACTTGGTTTTGACTGCTACAGATTCGGATCTACTATTTCAAAATTACATACTCCTTCAAAAATTATAATAATTTCAGAATATAATATCCTATTTTTCTTATTTCATTATAAGAAGGAATAATGCAATTTGAACCTTTATATCCCAAGTTATAAGGTCTTTAGTACACATTGTCTGATTTTCCGCAGAAACAGGGTAACAGAATGTTTGCCTATTTTTACCCATTAAAACGAACGATTTAGCTTTTTCTCAAAACTACAATGTTATAGAAAATATCCTAAGGTTTCCGTAGAAACATGAATCACTAAATGTGAACTGTTGTAACTCTAGATAATCACAGTTTACAGAGGCTGATCGTAACAGAACCTATCCAGGTGCCTTCTTTCCATCTTAACTAGGTTATTTTCTTTAGATTCAGCTTATATCCTAGCTTTCCACAAAATTTTGACATGAAATGAGCAAGAAGCAAACCAAACCAAACCAGCTGTAGAGAATTCTTGAAGGATGCTAGAGGGTTCTAAATGCTCAAATGAAGGAATAAAGATAATCTCTCCTCTATTACATTTCTCCTACCGCCTCACTCCCTCTCTCTTTGTCTTTTTGTTTCTTCTACACCCTTCCTTTTACATATATATATATATATATATATATATATAGCTTAGATCTATCCATATGTATATATAAGTGGCTATCTATGTGTCTAGGTATGTAGGTGCGTATATATCTATAGGGAAAAATGCAAGCAACCCCTCTGTGAGATTGTAAATGAGTAAATTATCCCCCTATGAAAAATAAAATTACAATTTACCTCCCTGTATTTTTTAAAATGAATCATTTTACCTCCCTGTATTTTTTAAAATGGAGCAAGTTACCCCCTGTCTAGGTAGGTAACTTGCTCAATTTTAAGAAACACAGGGAAGTAACTTGCCAATTTTTTTTTCATAGGGGGAGGGGGCTATTTGCTTGTTTGCAATATTGCAGGAAGGTAAATTGCATTAAACCCTAAATCTATATATGAATATTATATTAAAGAAACATGTTGATAAGGTTGATTTGTTTTGTGTTGTAGTATAGTAATATTTTTCTTTTGTTGTGTAGTGCATATACATATATATATATATTGTGTAGTGTTAATTTCTGTATATTATATTAGACTTTATTTGTTCCCCCTCATGTTTACAAGTCATTATTTTAACTCCAAAATTTCTGTTATACAAATATTCAAACGTCTATGATAGTTTATCTTGTCTTTTTTTTTTTTTATCTCCTTAACCACAAATATTATATCAATTATTACGGCATATATTCATATTCTTGTGCTAATAAATGATAATTTTATATAAAAAATTTGGGTCGTCACATTAAATGCATTTCATGCTGGAAACAAATCAAACAAAACCTTCGTATAGTAAATCCTCGAAACACAAGAGAAACAAGAAAGAATTAATATCTAATCTTGCAATTTAGTACAATCAAATTACCCATATAACTACCAAGCCCAAACAACTTTTCACACTCGTTATGGTCATTATGAGTTTTAAGCATTTCAGATTAATGAATATACCAACGACGTTCATGGCATTGGTGAATCACGCATTTAAAGTGTACTTGGGTCAATTTGCGATAGTTATTATAGATGACATCTTTGTGTAGGGGAGATTATGAAAAATATTTTAAAATAGTGATTTAGATCTTGCAAGAGAAAGTGTTGTATGTTGAGTTAACTAAATAAAATTTTAGGTGAATTGGGTAGTTCTTTCAGGATATGTGATATCTGGAGAAGGGGTTATACTTGACCCTACAAAGGTAAAAACTATTATGGAATGGAGAATACAAAAATATGGGAGTGAAGTTCGAAGTTTCTTAGGACTAGTTGGGTAATATAAAAGTTTTTAGAGGGTTTCTCTATAACTGTCGATCCTTGACAAAGTTATTAAGGAAAAGGGTATTGTTTCACTAGACAGAGTTGTGCCAACAAAGTTGATGATTTAATGAAGAGGTTGGCATCAACTCTAATTTTAATTCAACCCTCTGGTAGTGGTGGATACATAGGGTACGCAGATGATTACAAACAAGGTTTAGGGTGTGTATGATGCAAAATAGGAAGATGATTTCATATGCATCTCATTAATTAAGGACCCACTAGTTGAATTGCCCTACGCATGATTTGGGGTTTAGCAACAATTGTACTTGCATTGAAGGTTTAGAGGCAACAACTTTGTGGTGGAAAAATTCAGATCTTCACTGACCATAGAGTTTTAAATGTGTTTTGACCCATATAGAGTTGAATTTGAGACTAATGAGGTGTTTAGAATTGTTAAGGGATCATGAGTTTACTATTTGTTATCATCCTAGAAAGGTGAATTTAGTAGCAGATGCCCTAAGTAGCAAGAGTTCAAGCGCTTTAGCTAATTTATCGAGCTATAATTTGACAGAAGTGACTTCGATTTGTAATTGATGTCTTGACATTAACTATTACCAACTAAATTTTACGTAAGTAATATTACTAGAATGTTTTAAGAGATGATCTGAACTTTTGTAACATTTATTATATAGACGAGATGACATTGTTGGTGCTCAATGAATTTTGTAATGCATGGCATATACGAGAGATATTCGGGTCTAGGGATGATAATTTTGATAAAATTATATTGATGAGATATAAGAAAAACAAATATTTACTTTATAGCTAACTAATAGAGTCCTTATTCTTGGACAAGTCTAGGTATAAAAGATAGAAAATAATAAAGTGAAATTGGTTCAATATAACATTATTATCATACATTGGGACCAGATTAGTACACTTGGATAATAATTCGCGCTTGTTACTTTTATGTGTTGTGAAGGGTATCCCGAAGCTTGATGTTGGTAGAAATGTTAGCGACAAAACTATTACGATCCAGTGGGATCCTTTCATAATACAAACGTTTGAGAAAATAGACCAGTGTAACAACAAAATTTTCCATAAGGACATATGGAGTGAGAGTGAATGCGAGCAAGGTTGTGTGCATGATATGGAGTTACATGAGAAGATCATGTAGAAAGTCTACAATGCACCATATGCAATGTATCGGAATCTAGAACTCTACTACTAGTTGTAGATGTTGAAAAAGGATGTGGCAGGAGTTGTGACTAAACACTTAACTTGTCAATAAGTAAGGACATATTAGATTAGAGTAGAGGTTCAAAATCATATGTTATTGTGGGACTTTAGGTTTTTCAAGTACCAAGTTGTTATAGATCACTGCTGGGGCGGCCGACCAACATGCAATTGACTACAGTTGAAGTACTGAGTTGAGAAATTGTCACTAATCATGCTGTGATAGTTTCCTTTTGGTTGTGACAATATGAAAAGTTGGCTTGGATATTGCTTGTCAATCTGAAAATCAATCTTTGAAGATGATCTGTGTCTGAAATGTGGAAATGAACTTACGTGACAGATGGGGTACTGACGGTTATGACTAGAACATCAAGCGCTAGCAAATAAGCTTCAACCTTTATCTATAACTAAATGAAAATAGGAAAACAAATACAATGGACTTTATTATTGGGTACCACGTACGTTCAAAAAACATGATGCTACTTGAGTAATTATGGATACATTGACTAAATAAACTCATTTCTTATTGATAAGACAAGGTGATTCTTGGGATCATTTAGCTAGATTGTACATTTCATAAATTTTATGATTTCATGTTATGCCTATTTCTATAGTGTCTGATAGAGACCTCAATATACTTTACATTTTTGAGAAAGTTTACAAGGTCATGAGGTACAAAATTACATTTCAAGATAACATTCTATCCTTTAATAGATGGACAGTCGGAAAGAATAATTCAAACTTTAGAAGATATGTTGAGAGCTTGTACAATTGAGTTTACAGGTAATTGTGATTACTACTTATCACTTATAGAATTTGCAAATAACAATAGATTTCATTCTAATATTGGTATGATCCATATGAAGTTTTATATGGAAGAAGATGTTGAAGTCGAGTATGTTCAGACGTTAAGGAATTATGAAAACTTGAAACTTCGAATTTGGTGCAAGAAATGCATACAAAAAGTTAAGAAGTATTTGAGAGCAACACAAAATCAATAGAAAAAGTTACTCTTATGAGCACCAAAGTGAGATGAAATATGAGATCAGTGAGAAAGTTTTTTTTTAAGGTATCTCTATGAAAAAGAATCCAGAGAATTGGTAGGCAAGAAGAGTTGAATCCAATGTATATTGACCAATATGAAATTACTGATAGAATTTGGACACTATCGTATCGACTAGCATTATTAGTAGTATTATCGACGTATTCCGTGTTTCTATACTACGATGATATCAATATGACCCTTAGACGTAGTTTGCATGAACTGGAGATAAAAATTTAGGATAAATAATGTATATAGAATAACTAAAAGAAATATTATATCAGAGTGCAAAGAAGGAGAGAAGTACAACAAAACCAATGGCGAAGGTAAAGTAGAGTCATCACTCTCCAAGGAAGCCATTTGGGAGGTTAAGGAGAATATCAAAGAGAAGTACCTATATTTATTCCATAAGTTGATACATTAATTAAATTTCGGGGATGAAATTTTTATTAGGGGGGAAAATTGTAACTTTCATAGATTTTTATACATAATTGTGGGCTAATTGGTATTTATTAAGAAAATTTAAATTTAATCATAAATAAATTATAGGTTGAAATTTGAATATATTAAAACGTGAAGGGAGTAAATTGGAGCCTTATAAGTTATTTTAGGACAAATTATATAAATTAAAAAAACGTAGGGGATGTAATTTAAATTTAAAGAGAGAGAGAGAGAGAAAAGGAAAATGGATGAAGATTGGATTTTGGTTGTTTCCTCATAGCCTTATCTCTCTCTCACATATATGTATATCTATATATATATATATCTAAGTTACTATTTAAGACAACATATTAACACACACAAAAACACATATACATGCATACACACACTCGGAGGTGACAGAGAAAATAGGTAAGCAAATTTTGGTTACAAATTATTAATTAATTAATATATTAATATTATTTGATTATTGTATTTATTAATTGCAATTTCTATTATTAGATCTAATATGTAATTGGAAAATTTTATAAGTTTTACTATTTATAAGTTTTTAATTGATTAAATATCACATTTGCATTACGAATGTAACAACCGATTAATTAAATTACTTGATTTGTTAGATTTACTCGTTGCTATAATTATTTTACTCAATTTTAATATTTTCTATTAACCAAATACTTAATTATATGTTCATGTGTAATCAATTACTGCAATAATGAAGAATTTACGGAAATTAATAGAAATATTAGAAAAAGATATTAGAAATAAATTATATTCGAGAAATATTATGTTTATTAAAAACGGATATGAGATTTTTGTAATAATTTAATTCAGGGATGTTATAAAGAACGATATCTATAAAAAATATGAAGGGTTTGATAAAATAAATCTTTATGACTTAAGGAACGATTTATATATATATATATATATGTAATTGAGAAGCTAAGGTTGCCTTGTTATTTAGAAGAAATGGAACGAAGATCTGAATTTCAATTGAAATGAAATATTAAGAAGTTGGTGAAAAACTTATGAATACGATTTAATATTTATTTAAAAATTACAATGTTCTCGTTATATTGATTATGCATTAGGAAAAAATGCATGCTACCCCCAGTGATATATAGGATATGTCCAATATACCCCCTCTGTGAAAAATAAAATACCAAATTACCTCTTTCTATTTTTCAAAAAGGAGCAATTTACCCCCTTGAAGTGAGCAGTGTAATACACCCGCCCCTCCTTCAAGTGGGCATGATTTTTTAAAATAAAATATTAAATTTTATATAATATATTATATATATGATTTATTAATATTTATATATATATATATCAAACTTTATTAAAAAGTAAAAAAATACTATTTTATATAATATAAAATATTTTTAATAATATATTATTTTTAATTATTGAAAAAACAAAACAAAACCCATCCACCCATTCAACCCCCCCCCTTCCTCGGCGCTGCAGCCCAATCCTCTTCTCCCTCAGTCCCACCGATGTTGCCCAGTCCCCTTCGCCTCCAATCCCACCTCGACGTCGCGCCACCCTGCCATCCCACCTCCAGACCTACAACGCCACCCTCAGAACCTATCGCCGCCGCACCTCTTCCCCAACTCCAAACCCTCAAGTGCCCCTCCCCCCCGCCATAACCCGTCGGCCCTGCCCTTACACGCCGCCTCCTCACCCCTTGCTCTCCCCATCCCCCAGTCCGCCTCCCCGCCCCTCCCCCTCCCCTTCTTCCCCCCTCCTTCTCGAGCCGCCCCCTCCCCCACCGCGCTTCCCCTCTCCCCTCTGCCAGCGCCATCTCCGCGCCCCTCCCCTTCCCTCTCTCGCGTCGTCGCCGCCTCCCCTTCCCCCTTTCCCGTCTCTCTCTCTCTATGTATATATATATATATATATTTAAATTTTAATATATATAAAATATATATTTTTAATTATATATTACATATATATAATTTAAATTTAAATTGCATATTGGTTTGAATTATAACCGTTAGATTGAAATTAAATAAAATCTACACCGTTGATCTCCTAGTTAAATTTGAACCTTAGACCAAATAGATCCAACAAGTATTAAATGATGGTAAAAATGTAAGTTTAGAATTAAAAAATTTTAAAAAAAATTAAGAAAAATCGCGTGAGGGGGGTAATTTCTCTATTTTAAAAAACAAAGGGGGGTAATTTGCTCATTTCAATATCACAGGGGGGTAATTTTGCATTAAACCCTTATGCATTATAACTTATTATAGGACACGAGGACAAAGTAGAGGGTTAAGCAGCTTCTTCCAGTAACGTAATAGTTTTGAGGTAGGGGTAAGCATAGTTATTAGACTTATGTGTGTGTATATATGTATGTATATGTATATACTTATGGTTGTATACTTATTGTAAGTAATTGTTTCTTTGGCCGGATTATATAGTTGTTCTATGATGTTGTCGTTGTGTGCTTATATGTGGTTGTGTTGTAGAAAGCCAAATGAATGATTGTGTGATCGGATATTTGATTCGTGAATGGAATTGAATGACAAAGTTCCTGATGAGAAATTGATTATGGATTGAAATTGCATGATGGAATCATTTATGGAAATATTGTGAATTCAGATGAAGAGATAGCTTACTTAATCTTGGGCATATTCAATGGTTTACGATGATGTGATTGATAGCAAGTTGTGAGCCCAATACAAAAAGAAAATTTTGATTTTTCCTACGCAAATTCCGAATTTCGTCCTCTTGTACGTTCAGTCGGCACAACAAATCAGGAATTATAACGGTAGCTCTTGTGCACATTGGTGGATCTAACCACATAAAAAATCCACATCCACCTCTGCCTCTCCTCCAAGAAGAAGTATAAAACCTCCTACCTGGGTTGTCGCTTGTTCATGAGGTCTTCAAATGAGTGGCTTTATGGCAATAACATTCAACATTTCTAGCATTTAAAGAGGTTTGTGACATGTTTTTGCCTGCTATTGTTCACGAAAAATAGATAAAAATAAATTAAGAAGCGATTTTTTGCTGCCAAAGGAGGAAATAAGATTTTTTGGACTTTTTCATGGGTATAAATAGGAAAAAGGGAGTAAAATTTGCATTTGGAGCCATTTTCTCCCTCCATATTGCAAGAGCTAACGGTAGAAGACCATTTTCTAGCCTCCATGAGTGTTGACTAACGGCACGTGTTCAATCACGTGTCGTTTCTGTCAAATTTAACGGGTTGGGACCAAAGGTTTTAAAAAATTATGATTTTGGGACCAAAAGTGTCGATGACCAAAAGAACGGGACCAAATGTGAGAATGGCCCTATCTTGTGGGGACCAAAAGTGCCATTTTTCCTATGTCTAGATACATTGAGGTGTGTCCAGGTGCATTCCAATCATCCCATCAATCCAGCCTCAACTCACAAGGTATGATCAAATCATACCATGTGAGGAAACCTCAATCAAGGGTGATATGTGTTTTCCAAAAACACAAGTCAATCACCTTCTGAAAAGGTGATAGCTAATTTTTATGCTCTGAAAGAGCATAAAAATCGGCTACTATCTCTTTTGATTTTTCCTATGCAAATTCCCAAATTTCTTCCTCTTGTACGTTTAGTCGGCATAACAAACCAGGAATTATAACGGCAGCTCTTGTGCACATTGGTGGATCTAACCACATAAAAAACCCACATCCACCTCTGCCTCTCCTCCAAGAAGAAGTATAAAACCTCCTACTAGGTTGTCCCTTGTCCATGAGGTCTTGAAATGAGTGGCTTTATGGCAATAACATTCAACATTTCTAGCATTTAAAGAGGTTTGTGACATGTTTTTGCCTGCTATTGTTCACGAAAAATAGAGGAATATAAATTAAGAAGAAATTTTTTGCTGCCAAAGGAGGAAATAAGATTTTTTGGACTTTTTCATGGGTATAAATAGAGAAAAGGGAGTAAAATTTGCATTTGGCGCCATTTTCTCCTCCATATTGCAAGAGCTAACGGTAGAAGACCAGTTTCTAGCCTCCATGAGTGTTGACTAATGGCATGTGTTCAATCACGTGTCGTTTCCGTCAAATTTAATGGTTGGGACCAAAGGTGTTAAAAAATTACGATTTTGGGACCAAAAGTGTCGATGACCAAAAGCACGGGACAAAATGTGAGAATAGCCCTATCTTGTGGGACCAAAAGTGCAATTTTGCCTATGTCTAGTTACATTGAGGTGTGTCTAGGTGCATTCCAGTCATCCATTAATCGAGCCTCAACTCACAAGGTATGATCAAAATCATACCATGTGAGGAAACCTCAGTCAGGGGTGATATGTGTTTTCCAAAAACACAAGTCAATCACCTTCTGAAAAGGTGATAGCTGATTTTTATGCTCTCCAAGAGCATAAAAATCGGCTACTATCTCTTTTGGGAAGAGTCTAACTCTTCCCATACCAAAAGTAGAAGTCAACTCAGACCTTAGGGCATAATTTAGTGGACTAGGCCTAGTTTTGATCAAATTAATACAAACCCAATAAATCAATGGATTAAATCTAATTTAACTCAAGGCCCAAATAAAGTATGCCCAAAGTCTTTTAGCCCAATTAAAAGACCTATGCCCAAAAAATCCTCTGGATAAATAAATCCTATTTACTAATTAGTGTGAGCCCAATACAATATTTGGTTGTCCATCTAATGGACTATGCCACGTATAAATAATCTAATTATTTTTTATCTTCCAGGATTAACTCTGAACTTATCTCTTCACCTCCTTAGTGATTTGTGTGTAACTCTTTAGGTTCACTTTCAATTAGACTTGGGCTCGTGTCAAACACAAGCTCGTCACCATAGGTGGTCATCTAGCAACAGTCCACGGCACTACAGACTAGGTGAATGTTGGCGTGAATATTTAGCTCCGGGCTGTCATACGGGTACGATCCTTCCATCTATCGTCTCCCGACCTAAGTCTAGGGCATGGAATTGGGTATCAATTCCCATCTGGACTAGGCAGGTATGCTTAATGCTCGAGACGACGTTCGTTTCATTGCATCGATGTAGGAAACCATTTCGTACTTGTCCAATCACTATGGCCACAGTTTCAAGGAGCATGATTCGCTTCCATATGATGATCCCCGCGAGTCAATTCAGTCGGCTCGATCCCAGTCGACCAACCCACCAAGATCGTATAGGCGTCCCACGCTTGTCGCCGATGAAACACATCACTCATCCAATGAATACGACTCTTGGTGCAAGTCCCTATAGGACTCTCAATGCCCTATCTCGAGGTCCTCGACTTGGAACATTTCAGACCCAACCCTTCATCAGTTGATTTCATAACCACCATCTAATGCATGACCCAACTGCATGAGTTGTTAACTGTGGTCTGTGGGCTTTGCTGTGATATATGTAAAACAACATTTTAACATATGAAAATGAGCACAATAAAGAAAGTATCAATGGTAATGAACACTCATTTTATTCATACATAATATTACATTACATCAAGTTGTCAAATAGGCTATGAAATGCCAAGCCTATTGACTTTCTGGTCACCTATTCTAACAATCTCCCACTTGACCTAAATCCAATTACCCATTGACCTCAAACCCATCTTATCCAGATGCTGAGTATGGGAAACTTGCGACACGGTCTTAGTAAGTGGATCTGCTATGTTTTCTGCAGAGTTGACTCGGTCCATCCGAACGTCACCTCTGCTAACCATCTCTCTGAGCAGATGGTAGCGTCTAAGAATATGCTTGGATCGGTGATGAGATCTCGGTTCTTTTGCTTGCGCTATCGCCCCGTTGTTATCGTAGAAGATGACTACTAGCTCGTGATGCTAGGCACTACACCCAACTCTTGGATGTAGCTCTTCATCCAAACCGCCTCCTTAGCAGCTTCCGAAGCTGCTATGTATTCAGACTTTATGGTGGAGTCCACTGTGGTCGCTTGCTTGAAACTCTTTCAAGCAACCACGCCACCATTTAGTCTAAACACAAAACCAGACTGAGACTTGGCATCGTTGTCAGCCAACTGAAAGCTAGCATTGTTGTAGCCTTCCAGTATCAATTCTCCACCACCATAGATCAAGAACATGTCCTTAGTCCTTTTCAGATACTTCAAGATAGTCTTGACCACACTCCAGTGTGCCTCTCCGGCACATGCCTGATATTGACTTGTCACACTCAAAGCGAAAGCCACATTAGGTTTAGTGCACTGGACAACATACTGAATGCTGCCTACAGCTGAAGCATAGGGGATGTCCAACATCCATTTAAGCTCCTCATCAGTCTTAAGAGACTGGTTCTTGGACAGCTTAATTTCATGCCTTATAGGACGGAATCCTCGCTTTGAGTTCTCCATCTTGACTCTCTTCAAGACCTTCTCAGTATACGAGGATTAGGCCATTCCTAACATCCTTCTAGATCTATCCTTGTGGATCTTGATGCCAAGGATGTAGGATGCATCGCCCATATCTTCATGGAAAATTGTGTTGACAACCAAGATTTAGTGGTTCCCAACATCTTAGCATCATTCCCAATGAGCAAAATGTCATCCATGTAAAGCACTACGAACGCAACAGAGCTCCCACTAATCTTCTTGTATACATAAAGATCGGACTTGTTCTTGATGAAATCATATCCCCATATGACTTCATCAAAATGTATGTTCCAACTTTGAGAAGCTTGTTTGAGGCCATAGATGGACCTTTGGAGACGGCAGACGTTCTGCTCTTTTCCAACAGATGTGAAACCTTCCGGTTGATCCATATAGATCTCTTCCTTTACAAAACCGTAGAGGAAGGAGGTTTTCACGTCCATTTGCCATATTTCATAGTCATACCATGTTGCTATGGAAAGAAGTATCCGAATGGACTTAGCCATTGCTACGGCGAATAGGTTTCCTCAAAGTCGACCCCGGTCGTTGAGTGTAACCTTTCTCCACAAGCCTGGCTTTGAAGGTTGTAACCTCCCCGTCAACTCCAAGCTTACGTTTGTAGACCCATTTACACCCTACAGGTTTTACTCCTTTGGGGGGATCCACTAGGGTCAAAACTTGGTTTGCATCCATCGAGTCCATTTCGGATTTCATGGCCTCAAGCCACTTATCCAAATCGATGTCCGACATCACTTCTCTGTACATCTTTGGATCATTATCCAACTGACTGGTCAGGCCCAGAAATCCATACCTATCAGGTGGTTAGGATACTCCGGTCGACCTACGAAGGACTGGAATATTATCAATGGGAACTACACGCTCGGATGTCACTGCCGCCTCATGGGGTACCTCACTTGATTCCTCAAGGAGTACCTCGTCACGTCGACTATCCGATGAAAAACCCTTTTCCAAGAACACTTCATTTCGTGAGACAAACACCTTTTGCTCGGAGGTATTATAGAAATAATACCCCGCAGTTTCATTCGGATATTCGATGAACCTGCATAAACTAGACCTGGAGTCTAGTTTATCTCCCACTAATCTCTTGAAGTATGCGGGGCAGCCCCACACTTTCAAGTATTTGTAGGAGGCAGGCTTGACATGCCATATCTTATATGGCGTATGCGATATCTTCTTAGATGGCGCCAGTTCAAAAGTCTGGCCGCCGTCTCAAGAGCATATCCCCATAAGGACACGGGGAGTTCGATAAAACTCATCATGGATCGGAACCTGTCCAACAAGGTCCGCTTCCTCCTTTCAAACACACCATTCAACTGTGGTGTTCTAGGAGGAGTCAACTGAGAGAGAATTCCATTCTCTTTTAGATAATCAGTGAATTCGCCACTTAAATACTCTCCACCTTGGTCTGACTGAAGGGCATTGATCTTATGCGATTTGGTTCTCTACTTCAAGTCTGTATTCCTTAAACCTTCCAAAGGCTTCAGACTTGTACCTCATTAGGTAAACATAACCATACCGCAAGTGATCATCGGTAAAGGTTATGAAGTACGAGTACCCACCTCTAGCTTGAGTATTTAATGGACCACAGACATCTGTATGGATCAAATCCAACAGATCGTGGGCTTGCAGGCTTTGTCTAACAAAGGGTTTCTTGGTCATCTTTCCCTTTTGGACAGGACCCGCAGGTCAGTCGGTTGTCCAAATCGTCTATTTCTAGACTCTTTGAGTCCAACAACTTTTTTATCCTATCATTAGAGATATGACCTAACATCGCATGCCATATCCGTGCATTATCTTTGATTATCATATTTTCGTTTGTGTTCTGCAATCATAATTCAATTAGACTGTTGAAGTATGTACGGACCGTTTACTAATGTACCAAGCAAATGAGACACACCACCATTGATAATATAAAAGCCACTTTTATTAATGGTGAAAGAATAACCCTCCTTGTCTAGGACGGGTATAGATACAATATTCATGCTAGGTATATAGAAACAATCATTTAGTACTTCAATTTTGTATTCCATCAACACACATTGCACAATTATACCACGTAATCATGCTAAACATGAATATTCAAAATATCCAAGTGATGTCCAACATCACAAGATACAAATATAAATAATGCACAAGCTTAAAACTTTAAATTTAATAAACATCAGTGCATCAATTGCATGTACAAAATTCAAATTAATTAAACAAATTTGATCTAAGGAAAAATTCAATAATTCCAAAATCAAATAAGCAAAATTAATTCATTTTCAGAAAATATGCAAAAATTACCCAAAAATCCAATTTTCATAAAAACGTCGAAAACCGGCACAAGAAAGACGGCCCAGCCGTTGTGTCCACTGGGCGGCTACCTACATAGGCACGCGCGTGCGCATGCAGGCAGCCGCCTGTGCGCCTGGCGCGCGTGTGCCCCTGTGCAGCGCTGGCCCGGCCAGCAGCCTGTGCGCAGCGCCCGCGCACGCTGGCTAAAGCCGCCTGCGCGATGCGATGTTCGTGGCTGCCCCTGCCAACACGCACGCTGGCAGGCACGTTGGCCAGGCTGCGCGCAGGCGTAAGCCCCCGCGCGCCCGCCAGCGCGCAGGCGTAAGCCCCCGCGTGCCCGCCAGCTAGTGGTCGGCCAGCAAGGGCGGCAGCCAACCATTGCCATTGTTGTTTCTTTTTTTTTTTTGGTTTTTCGTTTCTCATTTCAACACATTCATGTATAAAATTAACTGAAAATAAACATCCAATTTTTAAGATCCAATTTGTAAAATTGCACATGTGATTTCCATTAAATTTAAACAAATGAACAACCTCATTCGTCTATATATTCGTACATCCAAACATGCTCATAAAGTCGTAAACGCAAGTTGAACATGCCAAGCACATAAATCTATGCTCCTTACATCGAACCGGGCTCTGATACCACTTGAAGGACAAGCGATCCGACCCAGGAGCGCAAGCGGAAGTGAGGAATGCAAAATATTGAGTAAATTAAAAGCAATTATCATCAAAATCCCAAGATGTATACCCTTGGGTGCTCAACCGGGGAAACAATGTAGAATATCATAATGTAAAAGCGTGTACATATCATATAAAGCATAGATGTGGAAATGAAACTACAATAGTATAAAATGACAATTACCTTTGTAGTTAACTTTCTTGCACGGCTACAAGCGTTGTTCCTCTCCAGATATGTTCACTAAGTTCAAACGTATGAACTCTCTAATGAAGTCCACACCACACTAAGAGGATACAATCCAAGAAAATAGAACACTATTATGTTAGTGTCTCTTCTTGATCTAGCTTTATTTTTCAAAATGATCCAAGATCAATGAAGAACAAAAAGGGTAGTATGTGTGTAGAGAGAGGGCCAAAAATTGGAGAGAAAAATAAGTATGTTATTCTTCTTTTTCCTAGAAAAAGATGAAATATAATTTACTTGCTTTGATGATTGTATATACTCATATATATACTAAATTAATGTGATTATTGGAATGTGTCTAGGTTCATCCAAGGATATATAGATACATTCTAATCAATCCCACCAATTCATGAATCAAGCCTACCATCTCATAAGGTATGATTTAATCATACCAAATGAAAGAGGCTTGATTGAAATTTATTTGTCCCTTACCAAAAGAGACAAGTCAACCCTTCATCAAGGCCATGCATGGCCGATTTTTAGCCTTCCAAAAGAGGCAATTTTCGGCCATGCTTTTGGGAAGAAGCCCAACTTTTTCTCATTCCAAATGTGGAATTAACACACCTCTTGGGCCAAAATTTAATGGACCGGGTTTCATTGTAATCCAATTACAACGAGCCCAAAAAAGTAAATCTCATTTAATTCAAGGTCCATTTAATAATTTCCATTAATCTTTTAATCCAATTAAAAAAATCCAATTTACAATTCTCTACATTAACCGATTAATCCCATTTACCGATTAAAACAACGGCTCGATACAATATCGGCCCATCCATCCAATGTACAATCCCTTAAGTAATCCAAATATTCATTATCCTCTGAAATTGACTCCGAGTCAATTTCTTCACCTCCTCGGTGATTTGTGTGTGACCTTTTAGATTCACCCTCAGCTAGACTTGGGTCCGTGTCCAATAGGAGCCCGTTACCAGGGGTGGCAGTCTAGTAATGGTCCATGGCACTGAGACTAGGTGAATGTTGGCATGAACATTTAGGCACCGATTCCATACGGGTATGGTCCTTCCATGTACCGTCTCTTGGTCTTAGTCTAGGGTATAGAATTGGGTGTCGGTTTCCATCCTTGACTAGGCGTCTATGCTTAATACTCGAGACTATACATGCCTCATTACCCAACACAGAAAACCATTTACTGTTCGATCAACCACTGTCGCCATAAGTTTAAGCAGCATGAACGTGTCTCCGAGTGCATAGGAGATACCTCTGTCACATACTGAAAGGGGATGGATCCTCTTCTTGAAATCCACCGTCCTCGCTACACGTTTTGACAGCACTAGACAAGGTTTTTAATGATCATCTTATAGAATTACCACCTCTCGCCAGATCAAGATACAACCATCGTGTGTATGTGATTGCCATGGTTCCTTAAGTCTGAGGACTACTCCCGTACTACCAGAACCGGGGAAATCCAATCATACCGACCAAGCCTCCAAGGCTTCTATATGATGTTCATCGCGAGTCAGTTCAATCGGCTCGATCCAAGTCGACCAACCACCAAAATTGTATAGGCGTCCCACACTTGTCGCCGATGAAACATGACACTCATTCAATGAATACGACTCTTGGTGCAAGTCTCTATAGGACTCTCGATGCCCTGTCTCGAGGTCCTCGACTTTGAACGTTTCAGAGCTAATCCTTTATCAGTTGGTTTCATAACCACCATCCAATGCGTGGCCCAATTACATGAGTTGTTAACCGTGGTCTGTGGGCTTTGTTGTGATATATATAAAACATCATTTTTTAACATATAAAATTGAGCACAAGAAAGAAAGTACCAATAGTAATGAACACTCATTTTATTCATTACACAATATTACATTACATCTAGTTGTCAAACAGGTTACAAAATGCCAAACCTATTGACTTTCTGGTCACCTATTCTAACACTCCCTACATGGAAAGATGAGTTGACTAAGTTATATGAATCATGCTTTCCCATATTGTATAATTTGCATCATACCACATGGAAGCTTGCTTGATTGGAGGGATGGAAATTGAATACTAGTTTAATTCTCACTCTCCCTCCAACACAATTACATGACCGAGCCCTCCTCCCTCTCCACTACTCTAAGCCTTACTTTTCTCGCTCTATCCCACTCTCTAGTTTTTTTTTTTTATCTATGATCATTTGAAGAACAAGAGAAGATGGAAAGGAATATACTAATCGATAGTTTAATTCTTTAGATCGTTTTCTTCCATTGGTTAAATCTTCTCTAATAAGAGGATTAAACTACTCCTGGTGTGGTGTGGTGTGGATCTCCTTAGAGGATATCTACATTGAGATCTTCAACATGGAGAAAATCAAAGAGGAAACCCACGATAGTAGCCAATCACAAGAAAGCAACAAAGGTAATAGTTCTATTTACGTATATTGCACCTTTGTTTGTTCTTTCATCCATGAGCCTCGTGTGTATGATTCGTTTCTATGGTCATTAAATCTACACATCAACATTGAACTCTTGAGAAAGATCAAGGATACAACCCTTGATCGGGTTTTAAATATTTTGAAT
>JACGWO010000004.1:46102-69623 GCA_034509735.1 Sesamum alatum
CAAAATGCCAAACCTATTGACTTTCTGGTCACCTATTCTAACACTCCCTACATGGAAAGATGAGTTGACTAAGTTATATGAATCATGCTTTCCCATATTGTATAATTTGCATCATACCACATGGAAGCTTGCTTGATTGGAGGGATGGAAATTGAATACTAGTTTAATTCTCACTCTCCTCCAACACAATTACATGACCGAGCCCTCCTCCCTCTCCACTACTCTAAGCCTTACTTTTCTCGCTCTATCCCACTCTCTAGTTTTTTTTTTTTATCTATGATCATTTGAAGAACAAGAGAAGATGGAAAGGAATATACTAATCGATAGTTTAATTCTTTAGATCGTTTTCTTCCATTGGTTAAATCTTCTCTAATAAGAGGATTAAACTACTCCTGGTGTGGTGTGGTGTGGATCTCCTTAGAGGATATCTACATTGAGATCTTCAACATGGAGAAAATCAAAGAGGAAACCCACGATAGTAGCCAATCACAAGAAAGCAACAAAGGTAATAGTTCTATTTACGTATATTGCACCTTTGTTTGTTCTTTCATCCATGAGCCTCGTGTGTATGATTCGTTTCTATGGTCATTAAATCTACACATCAACATTGAACTCTTGAGAAAGATCAAGGATACAACCCTTGATCGGGTTTTAAATATTTGAATGCTTTGAATTATCGCTTTTTGTGCTTTCGTTGCGTTTCCGGGCCAATCCACTCACTCCCTACAAACCCAAAAAGTAGTAGGGATTTCATATCATACACATTCCAAATATTTTAGGACACATCATACTAAAAAATCTCCAAACTCTATCTAGATCCATGGCGGTCGACCTGTAAACAGTAGTGACAAAATCCCCAAATTTGGGGTTGATTTTACATGATCATATTTTCGTCCTGTTAAGTCCAAATCGCAATCTGTTTTTCTCTTAGTTAGCTAACACACGCAACTTTCAAATGGTGCATCGCTTACAACAACTAGCCTCTGGATTCTACTCCCAATTGACTTATAAAATAGAGGTCATAATGTAGTCACAAGGGTAACTTGATCCATTCGCACTCTCACACATTTTCCTTTCAGTCAACAGCAAGGCTACGAGCTCCCTGCCCATTTTTTGCACTCCACACACTCATTTTCACTAACGTTTGAATACTTTGTCACTCCAATTCAATTATTATACAATATCATACGTTATTTCAAGTTTTTCCGATTATTTATTTGGTAAATCAATTAATTCACTTAAGCATCAGAGTGTTAAGTCATGTTTTGTAGGTTAGTCCTCCCTTGATCTGAGAATTTCTTGGAATATTCTTCGATCATTGTGGTGCTGCTCGACTCCAATTTGCATCACTATTAATAAAGCCCCAAATTCCAATATTGACAAAATTATCCCTATTTAAGCTTTTATTAGGGGAGAGTAACCTCTCCACAAATTCAAACTTTACGCCTGTGAACTTACTATGCATCCCATCCAAGCGAGAATCTACCTATACCAGCGGTTCTTGCATGGGGGCATACATGCGCTTGCATGCATGCATCCCACTAGGGACAAGCTTTGTCATACAAAGGCAAAATATTAGCGATTCTCTTTGATTTTTTAAATCGGCGTTTGTAATGCCAGCTTTAAATCAATTACTTTTTCTTTTTTTTTTTTAAGTAAAATCGTGATTTTTCTAAGGGGTTCTACATAGACTCTTAAGCTTTTATAAAAGATGGTATTTTCGTATTCTTTTTAACAATTTTAAAATTATTTTCCTGTATCTGGGTGGAAACTGATATGGAATTTACAACTTGAGAATTATTTTAAGATCCATTTTAAAGTTAGCCCCAAATGGTGAAAGCTCAGAGCAACTCCAAATTTGATGCAAAGGCATTGGTAATGTTTAGAGTTCTCCATTAAATGATTTGGAAAAGTTTCGAAAAGGGAGTTTAAAGATAAATACTTTTGATAAATATATCAAGGAATTTGAACTCTATGTGAATTTTTTTTAGATCATTTAACAAGTAATTTTCAAAATTAGTAATGTGATATCAAACTTTTAAGGATTGAAATATGTATACATATATTTGTATTGATATGATGATTGAATTCCAAAACATGTGACAAAAATTATCTAAAAAATATACTATTATTGAAATATATATGTGAACACAAAAACCTGACCATATATAGCCATTGCAGCCCTGAGATTACATCAATACTTCAATAAACGGAGTCCAATTAAGCAACACATCAATTTGATCCATACATCAAATAAGTAAGAACTGTGAACTAAAAAGTGGGCAAAATGCAAGCGCCATCCTGTCTTAGCCATATTGGTAATTTACCCTCATTTCAAAAATAAATAAGTAATTTACCCCCTTGTGATTTTGAAAGTAGAGAAATAAACTGTTAGAATAGGTGACCGGAAAGCCAATTAGATTGACCTTGATGTAATCTATTTCTGACAATTTAATCGTAATTGTAATATTGTTATATGAATAAATTGAGTATTCATGTTTGGCAATTCCATTTGTTGTGCTTGCTATTTATGTTTATTCTATTAACATCAAAACAAAGCCCACAAGCCAAACGTAGAACCCATGTACTTGGTCTGCGCATTGGATGGCAGCTATGAAATCAACTTCTAAGGGTTGAGTCTGAAATGTTCAAAGTCGAGGACCTCGAGACAGGGCTGTAGACAAATAAATCTTGCGCCCAATCAAATGACGACAAGTGAAAAATATATATTATTTATCAATTATATTCTATTTTTCTATTTATATTTTGGAATTTACGAAATTAATTCTAAATATAAATAGTTAAATTAACTGATATTTTAATATATATTTCATCATCAAATCAACGGTCGACACGTGTCAAATTGAGATATTCCGGCCAATCAAATCAAAGACAAATATTTCTTGTATTATCTCTTCGAAAAAATACAAAAATTAAAGAGATAATATAGAAATTAACCAATCACATCTTCCCAAATATTTAATGTATTTATCTCTCTAAATTAAAATAAAGGGCTAATACAAAATAAGTGTTCAAGTTCACCACAACTCTACCTCTTTGACAGCTATATAAAGAGGTCATGGGAACTCATTCAAAACACACACACACACATACAAGTAAGAGAGCATTCAAGAAGTCTCGAAATCATCTCAAGCACAAATCAAGGAAGATCCACGGCGTTCTAGGCAAGATTCAAGGCGTTCGTCGCGGAAATCGTCCAAAGTCAGTGTTTGATTCGACAAGAAGTCCAAATACCGGCGAATTAACGTTATCAAGACCGAAGTCCACCTTGGCGGAAGATCAAAGTCTCAAATCCACCAAGAACATCCTAAATTCAAGTCAAAAATCGTCAAGTTTATAGCGTTTGATCCGGGAACAAGTCAACAACCCGCGAATTAACGTTATTCAAAGCCAAAGTCAACGTCAAAGGAGATCAAACGTCAAAGTTTCACCTCCGAAATTGCCGAAATCAAAGATCACGTTCGTGAAGAGAAGAATCAGAGGTTTTCAAATAGAGATTTCGCACCCACAAAATACTCAATTCAATTCAATAATTTATTTATAATATTTTTGTATTTTGTTAAATTCAGGAACACAAAAATTTGTTTACAAATTTTGGCACGCCTAGTGGGATTGCTCTACCTCTCATCTCTTCCCTTCAACAAAGTCTGAAGTATTTCAATGGACACTCAAGGAAAAAGTCATGAAGACGGTGAATTCCAAACTCGCCACAACAAAGTCTTCAAGTTCAAGTACCAAGAGTCTCGGTGTTACTACGAGGAGTATGTTGAAGAAACTTAAGGAATCTTCCTAGATGAGTCCTCCAATAGAGTCAACTCAGAAGGACATATTCGTGCCTAACCACGCAAGCGAAGATGACGAAGATAAATCCCCCCGTCCTCTCCTCGCTCCGAATCTAGCTACTCCTTCACAAAGAATGTGGCTCCAGTAATGGTGACGAATGCCACGACCTTAGAAGAGCAAATCGGAAGCCTGGCAAGAGCTATCGAAGGACTCACCAAGCATGTCCAAGAGCAAGATGCCCAAATCGATAGGTTGATCAACAAACCAGACAATGTTGAGGCAAGCCATATTCGGGGAAAACAAGTCAAGGCTCATGATGAAGTAGAAATATCCACTAAAGAGAATTACACAGGGAAGGATAAACCTGCAAAAGAGCTTCAAGTTTCATTCGATGGATTGATTCCTGTAGAGCAACTGAAAGAATTCATTGAAGGGACCATCAGGAGCAAGATTGAGGGAAGCCCAAGGTCATCCTTTACCTACACCAAACCCTACACTCCAAGAATTGACAACTTGAAGATGCCGATGGGCTACCAACCACCAAAGTTCAAACAGTTTGATGGCAAAGGCAACCCTAAGCAACATGTGGCTCACTTCGTCGAAACATGCAACAATGCTGGAACATATGGGGATCACCTAGTCAAATAGTTTGTCCGATCGCTAAAAGGCAATGCATTTGATTGGTACACTGATTTGGAGGCAGGTTCAACTGATGGATGGGAGCAGCTAGAGCAAGAGTTCCTCATTCGATTCTATAGCACTAGGCGGACCGTCAGCATGATTGAACTTACAAATTCCCGGCAGTGGAAGGATGAGCCAATTATCGATTATATCAATAGGTGGAGGAATCTGAGCCTCAACTGCAATGATCGATTATCTGAAGCTTCCGCCATTAAGATGTGCATTCAAGGGATGGATTGGGGCCTTCGCTACATTCTCCAAGGGATCCTGCCAATATCATTCGAAGACTTAGCCACTCGAGCACCTGACATGGAGTTAAGTATGGCAGCGAGTGGAGCAGAAGGACCACCTGTTCAAGAACCCCGCGGAACCAAGGAAAGACAAGAAGGCAAGAAAGGGGGCAAGCCTTATTTGGAAGCTCCAAACAAGGAATCCATGGCAGTAAATGTGGCACCCTTCAAGCTCTGAAGCAAGGTAAATAACGGTAGCATCCTAAAGAATAATGTTCCTTACGAGAGACCGCAAAGAAAATTAACTTTGAAGGAAATGCAAGCAAAGCAATATCCTTTCCTTGATTCCGATGTACCCGACATATTTGATGACTTGTTGGAAGCTAACCTCATCGAACTACCCGAAGCAAAACGACCTGAAGAAGCCGAACGAACAGATGACCCAAAATATTGCAAGTACCATCGTTTAGTTAGGCATTCGATACAAGATTGTTTTGTGTTCAAAGACAAGGTTATGCAGTTGGTTAGCCAAGGTAAAATCTCTCTTGAAGAAGATACTGCGACAACAAATGTGACCTCGGTCAAGTGTGGGTCTTTTGATAGTGAAGCCTCCTGCAATACCACACATGAGAACGATACTGTGATCAATGAGGACGCGCGGTCTGAAAAAGAAGATTCCTCTGATAATGATGAATGCATGTCCACTCACTTTCACCGATGAAGATTTGCTTCTTGGGTCAAAACCACATAACCGCCCCTTGTTCGTCGCTGGATATGCACGTGAACAAAAGGTGAATAGAATATTGATCGATGGAGGCTCTACAGTCAATATCTTACCCCTACAAACCTTGAGAGACTTGGGGATCCCAATGGATGAGATCGCAAACAGCCGCCTCATGATTCAAGGCTTCAATCAAGGAGGACAAAGGACTGTCGGCATTATATGGATAGAATTGTTGATGGATGACATGGCGTCAACTGCACTATTCCATGTTATAGATGCCAAGACTTCTTACAACATCTTGGCCGCCCTTGGTTGCACGAAAATTCTATGGTCCCCTCAACATGGCATCAATGCTTCAAATACTGCCGGAATGGCGTAGTGAAAAGGGTACTCGGTGCTACCAAGCCTTTCACCGAAGCTGAGTCGCACTTTACCGACGCCAAGTACTATGTTGAAACTGCCAAAAGAGGAAAAGAGATTTCACCCTCAGAGAAACCAAAGTCACATAACGATCGAAGCATGAGGAGAAATGAGCAGCTCGCTGTCGAGGCCGGATTTTCAAAGAGTCTAATTCTACCATTGACTCAAATCAATGCGAGGCAACCATCGAAACCGCCACTCGAAGGATTTGTGTCCTCAACCCAAAAGGAAGAAGAGGGACATGAAGCGTTGGCTATAGATGGAGAAGGGTATGATCCTAAGGCCTTCAAACTGCTAGTTAAAGTCGAGTATAATCCACAAGAAAGAGTAGCCCTTGGAAAGCTTCCTCCCGAAGCCACCAACAAGAAGCTCCATGGACTCAACGCCACCCAAGTGATGTTAAAGGAAAAATGGCATGCAGTTCAAGATTCACGTGTAGGTCTTGGCTTTATCCCTCCTAAGCCTATCCGCAACACCATAAAAAGGGCCAGCAACAACCATGTCAGCGAAAGTCCCTCTTCAACAGAAGATGACCAAGGGAAAGAAAATCCACGAAAGTCTGTCTTCAACAGACTTGGCCCACTTAAAAGAATGGTGCATAGAAAGACCAACAATCAATCTGTCTTTGATTGACTTGGTCCACAGAAAAGAATGACGCACAAAAAGAAAGCCATGTCCAAGGTGGCGGCGCAATCCAAGGAAAACATCACATCCTCGCATAAACTTAGAAGTTTGATTCCTTCCAAAATGAGACGCAACACAACTCTAGACATATCATGTGGCAGAGTCTTGAAAGTTAAAACAAGAACAATGGTCTTCACACAAATTCAACTTGATGACGAGAATGACAAAGAAAGCCTAGCATCATCCAATTATGTTAACAACAGTGTTGGAGAAGACATTACCAAAGTTCATCACATCACCTTAGCTGAAAATGATGAAGTTGAAGGAGAGGATACCAAAGATGTCTTGAAGATAGGCTCGATAAAAGGAAAGTTCTTGAAGCGGTATTACGCCTGAAAGAAAAAAAAAGGCAAAAAAAAAAGAGAAAAAAAAAGAAGAAAAAGAAGCAAAAAAAAGAGAAAAAAAAAACTCCTGGCCCGCATGAGTATAAACTGTGAACGGCCCTCCCCTCTCCAAAAAAAAATATTTTGTACCCCTAAACTACGAATTGACTTGATCCTCTTGATGAGGTACGTAGGCAGCTTAGATATTCTAAGTTCAGTCATAACACTTAAATGAGTTTTATTTCTCTTATGAAGTCTTCGAGAGCGGAAGTACTCAAACATGCTCAAAGATGGCAATATAGAAAGAAAAGAAAAAGATTCTATTACATAATCTCAAGAAAACATTGGAGTTCATGACATGGAACAAAGAAAAGGAAAATCAAAACGCGACAAAATAAAAGGTCCTAAGCAAATCTCAAGCAAAGGGACGCAAATCCTTCAACCCTTCCTTGAGGGCTTCTAAGTGTGTCCTTGAAGCCTCCAAATTCGTAATTACTTCATCGTTGACGGGGGTGGTATTCTCAAGCGCTGCAATTTCCTCCACAATTTCACGAACTCCAACTTGGGCACTATGAAAAAGCTGATTTTCTTCCTTCAGAGTAACACAAAAGTTCTTCCTACGCTCTTTCAAATCCGCAAGCTCCTTCTCAACACGCTTCAACTCATCCGCAGTAGATTGGACCTTGGAAGCTCCTCCACTTTCTTTAGCGCGGGCCTCTTGAAGACGATCGTTGGCTTTCTTTAACTTCCGGTCGAAAAGATCTTTGGATAACCTTTCAGAAGACGATGACCTCGCCTCATCATGAGCAGCATCCTCGGCGAACAACGTGTTCATCGATTCTTCCACATTTGAGATATCAAAATTTTGAAAACTCTTCATAGACTCAAGAACGAAGTAAACGTCGTCTTCGATTGATGAGATGAAATCAATTGGGGTGTTTGATATCTTCATGAGAAGATCACTCCACAGCTTCTGAAGAAACTCCTTTTGATGATTAAGAAAGAACCTCTCGCCTTCAAATACCGACACAGCGGCTTGGCAGGAGGGTTGTTTTCTCTTAAGTCCCATTCCAAGAGGACGAGTCATAGCCAACAAAGTCGACCCTTGGCTGTCTTAGGAAGTTTCATCATCTTCAACGGCTAAGACCTCAGCTTCGAGCTACGATAATGCATCGGCTAGAGTTAGAAACAAAATAAAATCTTATCACCAAAAAAAAAAAAAAGAAGAAAAGGAATAAAGGAAAAATAACCTCCTTGACAAAGTTCAACATCGATGGTTCATGACTTGAGCCTTCATCATCAACATTGATGTTTATTGATTTCGAATCCCTCTTCGGCCTCTTCCAATGATGATCAAGGTTGCTACTCCCACTTACTTCTAAGGAACGAGGAGCACCTTGCTTCTTATCTACTTCAAGGGGTTCGACCACTTGAGAATTTCGCTTGGTAGGGGAAGTAGCCGGCTCGTAAGGATGATCTTGAGCGACTCCTTCATCACACTTCTTGCCTTTTGGAGATGCTTGACTTGGGTCTAAGGCAAGTAACTTCATCACATTTTCTTCAAAGTAGCACCGTGAACTCCAAGCCACCACCTTTTGTACGCCTCTGATGAGAACTTCTTTATATTTGGGGGCATGGGAGGGAACAACACTTTTTCCATAGTCTTGGACAGAATGCACATGCGCCAACAACGGATTCCACCCTCTAAAGTGGCTTTGCGAACGTCTTGCGAAAGAATCCCCGGTACTTCTTGGAAGAAAACAAATTGACGACTAAATCGATGAGGGCTATAAGGCTCAACAACGAAATGATCGCCTTGCTGCATAGGAAGGTAGTTCGAACGGACGACCATGAAATAGATTTCTTCAGATTCTGTGGCGTGCCCATCGTCCGTGAATGAAATATCCTTGTCCCTCACAATCAGGTTGCAAGTCCAAGAATAAAGTCGCCTCTGTGTAGCGGCTTTCTCGCCTCTTGTGGATCGTAGTATTTTGTGCCTCCTTCGCTTGAAAAGAGCGTCATCTTGGGCCCACGAACGCTTTGCACAAGTTGATAGTGAGTCTTAAAATAATAAGCTATCCAACTATAAACAAAGTGAATCGAAAATGGAGAGTATACGCAAGTTGGCCTTGGGGAGTCAGAGATCTTATTCAAACCTCTGTAAATACTAGCCAAGACAGGAACTGCAAGACCAATCCTTCGACCAGCTACCATAGCACTCGCCACCTTGAAAACACTTGGGCGTATTGAACCAACATCTTGAGTGGGAAGGAAAAAAGTACAAAGCCAACACGCCAAATACGGCCCCAACAATATCTCTTCCTTTGAACTCCCTTCGATACCAAGGCTCGAGAACAATGCCTCGTCCGCCATGGACCACTTGCCATGTACCCCAATGGTCCCGGAGGGGTTATGGGTTGACTTAGGACGAACAGCCTTCTTCTCTTTACGCGGAGGGGGCTCGCAGTATTTCGTCGTCTTTCTAAGTCAAAACTTGACCTATTTATCGACAGGAACTTGAGAGGATTGACCATCGTTATTACTCTTTCGAAGCAAATGGTAGGCGTGAAGTAGGAACGAGGCACAAGTCTTCGTCCTGTCTCGTCAACCCCGTTAAGCTCCTTGGCACTTAGAACAACTTCTTCATAAAGGAGTCCCACCATAGGAAGTCCGGAAAGGGTATGCATGTCCCACAACGAAATAGACAATTCTCCAAAGGACGTTAGAAGAGTGTTGGTAGATGGGCACCACGCTTCGCAAAAACGCCTTGATGATATTGGAATTGCGATCGTAGGTAAATAGTGAGGCATATACGGCATCATATACTTGGGCTGCGACTAGCTTGTCTTTACACCGGCTAAGTACGTCTTCGGTCCACTCCCAAAACCCTTTGACGAAGCGGAACTCACCGGCAAAGTGAACATTGTGGCCCCACTTGGCTTTGCCTTCAATAATGCGGCGGCCCAACGTCGGTAGAAAGCTTCATTCGTCAGAACAACGGTGATGAGTCTCTTGTAGAGACCACACCTTGGAAGTCTTGTTCAATAAAACTTCTCAAGACCATTGCTCTGTGTGAAGTGGTGTCGTCAACCTTGGCAATTGCTTCGCATACCGACCGATGAGAGGTGTGTGAGTCGTCAAAATCGTCCCGTTCTCTGTGAGTTGACTTTCATCATCAAGAATTACTAAGTTCTGTTGACCGGAGGAAAGAGGCTCGTCTTTGAAGTAAACCATGTCGCAACCTATCAAAGCACAAAGAATAGGTTTAATTGAGTTAGTGAAAAAAAAAAAGAAACTCAAATAAATCTATGACATACCATTGGTAAAGCACATGGGAATATGTCAAATAAAAGCTACAGTCAATATCAATTAAACGTCGGCCGTTAACTTTTTGAATACAAATTCTGTTTCCTAGCTTCTGCAGTATTGTGAAAAAAAATCTGCTATGCCTTTTGATGGATCTCTCTTGAATACAAGAAGTGAAGTAAAAGAAAAAAAGGGAGAGAGAGAGAGAGAGAGAGAGAGAGAGAGAGAGAGAGAAATAAAGGAAAGAGAAATAGCATGTTTGCAGATCGAAAGTGGATTTGTTGACCAAAGACGTTATGCTATCAAGGAGAAATAGCAAGAATAAATCAGAGCAAGAAACTTATGTTCACGTGCATCTTTTTATGCCTGCTTGGGACTTGAGTTCCTTGTTCTTTCTTGTTTCAATTACAACTCACTATCAAAGGTGGAATGTGGGAAACATTGGCAATTACACAATCAAGAACGATAACTATGCATGAGTGTAATATACAAAATCAGGGTCCAACGTATTTCTCGGACAATATCGTCATCAAGCAAGAAGGAATAGATGAAATCATTGGCAGAATTTGTAAAAGAAGTAAAAATCATTAATTAGCCAATCAACTTTGAATTAAAAGTTGCCTCTAGTCAAGACATCATTATGAAAAAATTGGTAACAATGTACAACATGCATGTGTGTACGTACCTTTTTCTTTTTAATAGCAAAACCGGTGATAATATTGCAGGACCAAATTTCACCTATGTTATTCCTCTCTGTGTCTCTTCTCATAAATCTGTCCTTGACAAGGAATTGATCATGCACAAAGAACAACATTTCAGATAATTTCATGGAGATTCATGCATACAGTTGTGGTTTATGAGATAAAAGGAAGAGGGTCTATGTCCATGAAAAACAATACTTTGAATTTGGATGAAAAAAAAAACTCTTGAGATGGAAATATTATCGTGACAGGCGGGTTGAAATTCGAGAAGGAGTTGAAGTCGAAATCTCGTCGCCGAGCCGAAACCTTCTCAACAAGCTGAAAATTTTGGAAAAAAAAAAAAAAGAAGAAAAATTTTCATTGAGGCATTACCAAGAACACCTTGTGAGCATGACGAGAAACTAAAGAAAATAATACATACAAGCTATGGAACATACCAATTTTCGCAGCTCAACGTTTAATTCCCACGATGTCTTGTTAATGATAGATTAAGCTCTTATATAGGTGTTTAATTGAAGTATTTGAGTATAATTGTGATTCAAAATTTAGTCCAATTAGAACTCAATTTAAAGTATATGTCATCGTTTCCATCTCAACCAAAATAAGAATTCTCCTCGTCCAAGAATTCGATTTACAGAGGAAATGGAAAGCAAGAAAAAAGGGAAGTCGCAGCTGTTGTTGCTGCAACCTTAAATTGAAGAAGGAGATGGATATTATCCTATGCATTTGGTTCACCAACACCAAATGAAAGGGTGGGCCCAATTTTGACTAAACAGATAAAAAAAATATAATAAAGAATGGGATTTAAGGAAAAAACGTGGCTGATCACTTGTACATATGATACCTTCCAAGCCCATCTGATTCATGGGCATTCAAAAAAGAAAGGGGTCCAGCCCATTATCGGCAAGCCCACAAAAGAATTCAATATTGATATCATTTGAAGCAAATCCATGATTGTTGAAGTCCAACAAAATTAAACTCATATTTTTGCGACTCATTCACTTTGAAAATTACATTTTCAAGCATATGTTCGTGAACGAGTCTCGAGGGGGCATTTGTAGACAAATAAATCTTGCGCCCAATCAAATGACGACAAGTGAAAAATATATATTATTTATCAATTATATTCTATTTTTCTATTTATATTTTAGAATTTACTAAATTAATTCTAAATATAAATAGTTAAATTAATTGATATTTTAATATATATTTCATCATCAAATCAACGGTAGACACGTGTCAAATTGAGATGTTCCGGCCAATCAAATCAAAGACAAATATTTCTTGTATTATCTCTTCGAAAAATACAAAAATTAAAGAGATAATATCGAAGTTGACCAATCACATCTTCCCAAATATTTAATGTATTTATCTCTCTAAATTAAAATAAAGGGCTAATACAAAATAAGTGTTCAAGTTCACCACAACTCTACCTCTTTGACAACTATATAAAGGGGTCATGGGAACTCATTCAAAACGCACACACAAACACACACATACAAGCAAGAGAGCATTCAAGAAGTCTCAAAATCCTCTCAAGCACAAATCAAGGAAGATCCACGGCGTTCTAGGCAAGATTCAAGGCGTTCGTCGCGGAAATCGTTCAAAGTCAGCATTTGATTCGACAAGTCCGAAGACCGGCGAATTAACGTTATCAAGACCGAAGTCCACCTTGGCGGAAGATCAAAGTCTCAAATCCACCAAGAACATCCCAAATTCAAGTCAAAAATCGTCAAGTTTATAGCATTTGATCCGGGAACAAGTCAACAACCCCCGAATTAATGTTATTCAAAGCCAGAGTCTACGTCAAAGGAGATCAAACGTCAAAGTTTCACCTCCGAAATTGCCGAAATCAAAGATCACGTTCGTGAAGAGAAGAATCAGAGTTTTTCAAGTAGAGATTTCGCACCCACAAAATACTCAATTCAATTCAATAATTTATTTGTAATATTTTCGTATTTCGTTAAATTCAGGAACACGAAAATTTGTTTACAAGGGCATCGAGAGTTCTACAGAGACTTGCACTAAGGTTTGCATTCATTGGATGAGTGTTGTGTTTCATCAGCGATAGATGTTGGGCGTCTATGCAATATTAGTGGGTTAGTTGACAAGGGTGTCAGTTGACTGAAGTGGCTCGCGGAAATCTTCATATAGAAGCCTTGGAGGCTTGGTCAATATGATTGGAACTCCCGGCACCGATAGTACGAGATTAGTCCTCGGACTTGAGGAATCATGGCAGTCATATTCATATGATGGATGTATCTAGCATCTGGCAAGAGATGTCCGTATCTAGGATACATTCATCATAAGCCTTATACAGTGCAGTTGGAATATGTATTGAGGACTGTGGATTCCAAGATAGGATCCGTCACCTGTCAGTATATGACAGTCGAGTCTCCTATACGCTCTGAGATAGTTTAAACTCTTTAAGTCTGTGGCCACAATGATTGGTCGAGTAGGGAATAATTTCCTACGTCGATTGATAGAGTAAACGTGTCTCGAGTTATTGAGCATAGCTCTCTAGTCCAGGATGGGAACCGACGCCCAATTTCATGCCCTAGACTTAGACCAGGAGATGGATGATGGAAGGACCGTACTCGTATGGAACTCGAGACCCTAAATGTTAACGCCAACATTCACCTGGTCTCTAGTGTCATGGACCGTTGCTAGACGACCACCAATGGTGATGGGTGTTTTTCTGATTAATGGTTAATAAAAAAATAGTTAATTAAATTGGATTTATTTGACCAATTGTGTTGGACACAAGCCCAAGTCTAGTTGAGGGTGAACCTAATGATTCACACACAAATCACTTTGGATTTGGTGGAATTAGTTTAGAATTAATTCTAGAAGGAACGAATACATTTAAATGGATTAAATTTATTCAAGAGAGAAATAAATGATTGGATCATTTATTGAGAAATCCATTTTATGGATGGTCCACGAATTAATTAATTAGATTAATTAATTTTTAGACTTAGAACCTTTAAATTAATTGGATTAATTTATCGGGTTTTGGCTAGAACAATTAATTGGATCAATTATTCACAATTTGGACTAAGTTTATTTAATTGGATTGAAATTAATTAGATTAATTAATGCCCAATGGATACATGTTTGGACTTTATTTAATTTGATTAAATACAAGTCCAAAAACATAAAGATCGAAGTCCATTTTTCATCCAAGTTTAAGCTAGTTAAGGAGCAGTATCAACTCCTTCACATATGTACATGATATGCACGACCATGAGCTGATTTGTGGGTGGTTTTCTCTTGCTATCATATGTAGTGGATGTGCTAGAAGTGTCTGTATGTGGAAGTTGCCTTGGAGGTTATTTGTGTAGGTGGTTTTTTGCACTCTACATTCTACATACACAAAACAACTTTGCTAGACATTTACAAAACTAACTTACTTCATTATTGCTGGAGCTTTTAGGCCAAAAAGAATCTCTGAAAATTCTCTCTTTTAGTGTTCATACTTCTTAGAGAAGATTGAACAAAACATTCCAAGGTACACTAATTGGTAGTGCTTTCTTTGGAATTGTTTCTTCTTCTTTGTTTCTATTTTTTTGTCTAGCAATAGAGTAGAAATAAATCTCAAGTGTGGTGTGGAACGCATTAGAGGAGTTCTACGTTGAGCTCTCAAGTGGACGAATGAAGAAGGAAAAGAAAGGAACAATGCACAAACCCGTTCTACATAAACAAACAAAGGTTGGTTTTCTTTTACATTTTATGTACCTTTGGTCTTCTCCTTTAAGCAACATGTTGAGCATGTTTTCTTTTGTTATTTATGCTTTCACAAATACCGAACGTCCGGGAACTTAAAAGGGAACACCCCTTTGAATCCGGTTTAAATTATGCCTTAAATTTAAGTTTTTTACGCTTTCGTTGCGTTCCCGGGCCGTACCCGATGTGGTGTCAAAGCCCAGTTCGGTGTTGTGGTTTAAGGATTTACATGTTATAATGTGTTAAGCATGTGGAACGTGTTTAAAACATTTTTGGAAAGCATGTTTTACGATTTTTCTAGCATGATTATATGTATGAAAATATGTGTTAATTTTGCTTTTGAAATTATGGATATCCATGCATTTTATCAGAATTTAATTTTCTGTAAATGCATGTTTATATTTCAGTTTTACAGCAGAAATTTAAAAAAAAAAAATGGAAAACGTTCAGTAGCCGTCAGCTTACGGCTGCCTGCCGGCCGGTCACTAGGCCAACAGGCGTGCAGGCCGGGCGCACTCGGGCAGTGGCCTGCGCGCGCGCCCGCTGGCCATGCGTTCTGGCGGGCAGCGCATGCAGAGGTGCCTGCGCACACGCACCTGCGGCCGGCCGTCAACCGGTCTAGGACGTTTGGGCCGTTTTGCATCGTTTTTTTGTGAAAATTTTAATTTTTTTATTTCTGTTGTTTTCTGAATGTGAGTAATTTTGGCATATTTTAATTTTAGTTAAATTGAATTTTTCTAAAATTATTTTTTGATACCTTAAATTATTTTGGAAATGGTTTCCAAACTAAAATTGTTTATACATTGGATGTATGGGTGATATCCATTTTTTCAATTGCATTATTAATGTATTATTTTCTGCACTTAATTATATTTATGGTTAGATATTGGATATCTTGTTATAAATGCATAAAGATGTATTCATTTGGTGGTATATTTATATGTGATATAAAATGTGCTTTGTTGTTATTTATTTGATAAATAATAAGAATGATCACTAGCCCTTTTTTTTTAGCCTATGTATGGTTTAATTTATTATTGGGTGAGGCCTGCGTGCCTCTTTGTTTTTCCTTCTGTCAATCATTTTTCGCCTTGAAATAATAAGGCTTTCTTCCTCTCTTTTAATGTACCCCCCCCCCCAACTTTTAATTGGGGTTTCTTTTAAGTTGTAAGGAGAGTAGATTAGGTTGTGAGGCTTTATTTTATCAAATGTAAGCTTCCAAGGAGATGAAGATCCAGTGGACGGAGCCCATGATGGAAGGTCGAGAAGAACAAAGGTGAGGCCTGTGTGCCTCTTTGGAGTGCATCTTAGTACACTATATGTATAAATCTTGAGTATGCACAATACTAATAATGATGAGGTCTCGGTCTTAATAAAATGATTAACTCTCACTTGGATGGTCCAAGTAAATATTAGTCCCAAAATGGAATTAAATCAAATGGTTTGATTATTCCAAGCCTTCCATCCGTAATAATGCAATGAGGAAGCTACTTTCATCTAAAGTGTGGTCTCACGAGTCGTGACATGTTTTGGAATAAAAGAAAATTCCATTATTGTTACCAACAAAGGAATATGCTCCTGTTTCCCTGTCTCACGAGTCGTGGGGGGCGACAGTTGAGATAGGATTTGGTTGATGGGTCGGGCCTAATGCCAAAGTAGCATGATTCGCTTGGAGTCCTCGGAATCATGTGAAGGAGGAGAGGCAAAATATCTTGAGAATCTCATTGGATGAAAATGGTATTAGAGACCTCCCGCAAAGGTTTTCCTATGCGAATCGTAAAAAGCGGGCATGGAGAATTGCGTTCGTGGATCCCAAGCCCACTTGAGAGTGGTGGGCTTTCATGAAAATAGTGGGAGGGTTAATGACTAAAGACCATGTCATAAACTTGAATTAATATTACAATTCGTTTGCTAATTTTTGCTTTACATTTTTTAATGTAGATGTCTAAGAATCCATTATCTATGATTATGGAGATTAACAAGTTTAATGGAATGAATTACAACGATTGGCTGCATAACCATGAGAAGGAGATCGACCGCCTGAAGGACGCCTTTGAAGACGCCCGAAAAAACTTGGAGCGCTGTCAAGAGGAGCTCAAGACTGCTTCCACTGAACAACTCAAGTGGAAGAAAAGCTTCAACCGGGAGGTTACCTCGGGGAAGACTTTCCTGAAGTCTGACGCTGGCAAGGCATACTTGGAGCGTGTGCGGGATGACTTTAAGGAGAAATACGTGGACTCGGAGGAATTCCACCAAGCTGTTCTTAGCAAGGCTAGCGAGGTGTATGATCAAGTAATCCGGTAATGTCGCGTCACCTTGAGGAGCAGCGGCCGGTTTGGTGATGAAGATTTTATGTTTCTTGATCCCAAGGTTCCTAATGAGGAAGGGGATGAGGATGGAGAAGGCGAGATTGCCGATGATATGGTTTATGAGACTCCTGTTGGTGGAAACCTGGCTTCTGTCATTGAGAAGAATTAGTTAGCCTTTAGGATTTATTTACTTGAATTTCTTTTCATAGATTCTAGATATGTTAGGGATTATTTATTATTAGCATTCACTTTTTATAAATCTAGTTCTCAGCATTTGTTCTTTCCCTTCCAACATTGAATTTTCAATAAAAGTTTTATGCTTATATCATATCGTACTTCAATATCTCTGAAAGGCAATCCCCCTTTTTTAGATAATATTTTCAATGTTAGGGGCAGTCCCCCTATGAGAAGCAGTCCCTCCCTTTTTATTATGCTTAAGCATTAGGGGCAGTCCCCCTATGAGAGGCAGTCCCTCCCGTTATAGTCTCGGGCAGTCCCTCTCGTTATTACTTCGGGGCAATCCCCCTGTGAGAGGCAGCCCCTCTCTTTATTGTTTCGGGGCAATCCCCCTGTGAGAGGCAGTCCCTCTCTTTATTATTTCGGGGCAATTCCCCTATGAGAGGCAGTCCCTCTCTTTATTATTTCGGGGCAATCCCCTTTTTTGCAAAAAAATTAAAACATATAGGCGACAAGAACTTGCGAAAAAGAAAATTTCATTACCACATTTATAAGAGAGTATTACATTATAACTTTCATACAACATAAAGTGCGAAAAAAATTTACACAAAATATTTCTTTAAGTTAACCAATACGTGGTACTTCTTTTCCATCTAATTTCTGCAAGCGGTATGTTCCTTTCCTCAGAATCTCAATCACTTGATATGACCCGGTCCATTTGGCATTTAGCTTCCCAATTTCCCTGTGGCGTCAACCCTCCGCAAAACGAGGTCGCCCACTTGGAAGTCTCGATATCTGACTTTACTGTTGTAGGCTCTCGCCATCAACGTTTTGTATGCTTCAGTTCTGACATTCGCACTGCTCCTTAGCTCTTCCAAAAAATCGAGGTCGACTCTCTTTTCAGTTTCATTGCTAGTCGGCTCGTAGCACTTCCCTCGGAGTGTCACTTCCCCAATCTCCACTGGGATGACGGCTTCCGACCCATAGACTAGACTGAAGGGAGTTTCCCCCGTGCTCCGGCGTGGGTGGTTCGGTATGCCCATAGAACTCCTGGAAGCTCTTCTACCCAATTGCCTTTGGCATCTTCTAGTCTTGTCTTCAAATTCTGGAGGATTATTCGGTTGGTCACTTCTGCCTGGCCATTGGATTGCGGTGTTGCCACCGACGTGTAGTACTGCTTTATCTTCAATTCCTGGCACCATTGGCGAAATTTAGATCCCTGAAACTGCATTCCATTGTCCATCATGAAGGCGCTGGGGATGCCGAAGCGACATATGATATTTTTCCAGACGAATTTGATGACTTCCTTCTCTGTAATCCTGCTTAATGCCTCTGCTTCCACCCACTTCGAAAAATAATCTACTGCTACTAGCAAGTACTCTCACTGGCCTGTTGCTCGGGGAAGCTTCCTTACTATATCCATCCCCCACTGGTCGAAAGGGCAAGGATTCTGCAGAGGCTGCATATCCGCAGCTGGAACATGAGCGATATTGGCATGTTCTTGGCACTTTCGGCACTTCCTCACTAAATCCCTGGCATCTGCTTGCATGGTTGGCCAAAAATTACCCTTACCTCAGGGCCTTCTGCGCCAGGGCTCTTCCCGCCTGAGTGGTTGCCACAGCTTCCCTCGTGAATCTCTCTTAGAACGTACTCTGCCTTGTCCTCGTTTATGCACTTGAGGTATGGCTGCGAGAATCCTCTTTTATACAACTCCCCGCCAATCAGGGTAAATCTGGCTGCTTGGGATCCTGAGGTAGTTCCCTAACTTTTAGATACGCTTCTATCTCCTCCATCCACTTCGACGGAGCTCCTTTCGCCATCAGGACTTCATTCTCCTCTTCGTTCACATCCGGGTACTCTTGGCTCAACAATGTTACCTTCCTGCTCTTCAGGGGAGCTAGTGAACTGGCCATTTTAGCCAGGTGATCCGCTTCTTCATTCTCACTCCTCGGAATTTGTTCCAAGGTGAATGTGTCGAACTTCTTCCGCATTTCCTGGATTTTTGCCAAGTATTTGGCCATCTGCTCTCCCTTGGCCTCAAACTCTCCATTTACCTGCTTAACCACCAGTTGGGAATCGCTGTATACTTTCATGCGCTTCGCCCCGGCTGCAAAGGCCAACTTCCCTCCCGCGATCAGTGCTTCATACTCTGCTTCATTATTTGAGGCGGCGAACCCAAGCCGGATAACATAACGCATTGTGTCCTGATATGGGCTCTCGAGTAATATTCCTGCTCCGCCACCTTGGGATGTGGATGAGCCATCCACAAACATCTTCCAACACCTCTCATCTTGCATGCTATTCTCCTCGGTCAATTCGGAGATGAATTCTGCCAACGCTTGTGCCTTTATCGCGGGTCTAGGTTGATATGCGATTCCATGCTCACTCAACTCCACCAACCATTTCACCATTCTCCTGGATGTCTTGGGATCTGCCAATACCCTCTTCAAAGGTTGATTCGTTAGTACCACTACAGGGTGCGATTGAAAATAGGGACGTAGCTTCCTCGTCGCGGTTACCAGGGCCAAGGCCACCTTCTCAATCTGGGCGTATCTCTATTCTGGCCCTTGCAGGCATAATATATGGGTCGATGTTCACGCCCTTCCTCTCTCACGAGGACCGAACTTACCGCACATTCCGAGATGGACAGGTATACAAACAAGGTCTCCCCGGGTTCGGGCTTTGTCAGCAGGGGCGGCGAAGTAAGATACTTCTTTAACTCCTCGAAGGCAACTTGACACTGCTCTGTCCAAGTGAAGCCATCCATCTTCCTTAACACCTTGAAGAATGGAAGTCCCCGTTCTGAGGATTTCGAAATGAAACAATTAAGCGCCGCCATCCGTCCTGTCAGTCTCTGAACTTCTTTTATCGTCTGGGGAGGTTGCATCGTCATAATAGCCTCGATTTTCTTTGGATTAGCCTCTATCCCCCTCTGAGAAATCATGAATCCGAGGAACTTTCCTCCCTGGACTCCGAAGGTGCACTTTGTGGGGTTCAACTTCATCCCATATTTTTCCAATGTGCGGAAGTATTCCTCAAGATCAGCCACGTGATCTTCCTTCTTACGGCTTTTAACCAGCATGTCGTCTATATACACCTCCATATTCCGTCCTATTTGATCTCTGAACATGCCATTTACTAACCTTTGTTATGTGGCTCCCGCATTTTTTCAGCCCAAAGGGCATCACCCTGTAGTAGTATGTGCCCTGCTCCGTCACAAAACTTGTCTTTTCTTGGTCCTCGGGCGCTAGTCGTATCTGATTATAGCCCTGAAACGCATCCAGGAAGCTCATCAACTCGCATCCCGAATTTGAATCAATAAGCGCATCAATCCTCGGCAAGGGATATGAGTCTTTGGGGCAAGCTCGATTTAAATCAGTGAAGTCTATGCACATCCTCCACTTTCCATTGCTCTTCGGGACAAGGACCACGTTGGCCAACCATTCTGGGTAATGCACCGGTCGAATATAATCTACTTGAAGCAGTTTTCTCGACCTCCTCGCTTATGATCTTGTTCCTCGCAACCCCAAATGCCCTCCTTTTCTGTTTCACAGGCTTTGCTTTTGGATCCACGTTGAGTCTGTGGGACCATAACTTCGGGATCTATCCCTCTCATATCAGACAGCTCCCACAGCGAATGCGCCTACTGATCTTTGCAAAAAAATCAACAATGACATGCTCCATCTGCTCACTTAGCAGCGCCCTACTTTCAACACCTTCTTAGGGTCACCTAGGAGCTCAACCATCTTGATCTCTTCAAAAGCCTCTGTTCTTTCTTCCTCCACCTTCTTCTTTTTTAGGTTCTTTCCTGGTTTCTTCTCTTTGCTCCTCCATGGAGCTCCTCTTACTATCTCTCTCCCACGAGTTTCCTTCTCAGACATCCCAGTACCGCTTGCCTTTGCCTTTCCTCTCACGGTCCTCCACTGATGGCTTTAGCGTGCTGGCATAACATTCCGGGGCTTGCTTCCTGTCTCCCACCATCTCTCCTACTCCTTCAGGTGTGGGGAATTTCACTTTCATGTGATAAGTGGATATCACAGCTTGGAAGAGATTCAAGCTTGGTCTCCCCAAGATAGCATTGTAAGCCGAAGGTGCATCCACCACCAAAAACTTTACAAACTTGTCACACAGTCTGGGATACGACCCAATCGAAATTGGCAAAGTGGCTTCCCCCAATGGCACGACCACATCCCCGCTAAAGCTGGTTAAGGGGGTATTGACCGGCGTAAGTTTGTATGTTGTCGATCCTCATTTGAGAAAAAGCTTTGTAAAAACAGGATTGTCCGCTGAACTCCCGCTGTCAATCAAAATTTTCTTCACCCAGAAGTTCGACACTGGATGCTGCCACAACAATTGCCTCGTTTGCAGGAAGGAAGATTCCCCTCCAAGTCCTGATCGTTAAACGTTATCTCCCCGCGGGACGTGCTCGAGGCACTCCCTTGAACTCGCTACAAGGCAACCTAGTCATGGAACATTCCCTGCTCCTCTGGCGACCGCCTTCCTAGCTTGCCCTGAGTCCCCTCCAGCCGGGGCCTCCCAAAATGACGCCCAATGACTCTAGCTGTCGGAAGGTTATCTTTTTTTCCTCACGGTCTGCTTCCTCCTTATCTCTATATCTCAAAGGTGGGCGTCGGCCGCTTATTCTTCCGGGTAACCTCTCGAGGTCCTTGTTTCATTTTGGCCACGAATTCCTTCAGGTATCCTCGCCTGATGAGTTTCTCAATTTCAATTTTCAGATGGCGACATTCCTCCGTGCTGTGGCCTCGATCTTTGTGGAAGTGACAATACTCATCAGACTTCATCCTATGGGGATTATCTTTCATCGGATAGGGCCATCTCACAAGCCCTTGTTGTTCAGCCCCCGCGAGAACTTGAACTAGCGGAGCGTTCAATGGAGTATACCTCAAAAACTAACTCCCCCAGTATCGGGGGCTTCCTTTCTCGCCTGATTCCCTTTGACCTGGGAGGAAATCTCCTTTCTTCTTCATCAGCTTTACTTTGAGGGGAAATTTTGCCGGACGCAATCCCTACTGTTTCCTCTATTCGAATGTACTTCTCTGTGCGAAGCAACAGCTCCTCCTGAGTTGAAGGGGGCTTCCCTGCTATCGATTCCTTGAATCGCCCTCTTCTCAGATTCTGCTGCATGATGCTAGCCAAGAGCTCAGGATTCACGTGCGGGACCTCTAACACTGCTTCCGAAAAGCGTTGCACATATTCTCTTCAAACTTTCATTCTCCCGTTGGATTATTGTAAACAAGTATGAAGCGGTCTGAGGGTACCGCCTGTTAATCGAGAAGTGGTGCAGGAAGCACTGTGAAAGTTGTTCAAACGAATCAATAGTCGTAGGTGGCAGCTGATTGAACCATGCCAGCGCTTTCCCTGAAAGGGTAGTGCGAAAATAATTTGGCAATATGCCGCGTTGCTGATGTCCAGCAGGTCGGCTCTGGCCATAAAGCAGTCGAGGTGATCCTAAGGATCCCCTACTCCGCTATACCTCAGCCCAAACTTGGAATCTTTATTCCTTGGATGGATAGCTTCTGCCAATATGTGGGGGGCGAATAGGCTCCGTCGAGGTGGTGCCACTGCCAAAGGTCGCGCCGGATATCCCGAAGGCCCCCAGCGAGTTAGGGAAGGCGTGCAGGGGAGGGGCTCCTCTCTCGTAGTATCCCCCTCCTTGTGTTGGTGGCCTCCCCCCTTGGGGGGGGGGATATAATTGTCTTCCCCCCCCCCCCCCATGTGACGGATGAAGGAAATAATCCTCTTTTCCTCCGCTCTTCGAGGGGGTGAAGGATAAAAGTCATTCTCGGGCTGCATGGCCCCTGCTATTGACCTCCTCCTTAAAAGTCATGCCTTCAAAAGCTTCCCCGGGCCTCTGCTCTCTTGCATGTGCCCTCCTGTCCCCTCCCATGATGGCGTAGGGCTGTGGGGGTGCTGCTTGTCCAACAATATACTGAGGCACGGCCCTCGCGGCAGCTTGAGCCAATGCCTCTTCTATCATCTGTTGAAGGGCCTCTTGAGTAATCTGGATGACTGGTAGAGGTGGTGGGACCTCAACCTCCTCGTGCCCTTCTCCCTCTTGGCTTTGTGCTGGAGGACTCTCCAAGGCACGGCCCTGCTCCTCTCCTTGGTCCTCCACCCTCTGAACCGGTGCTGGTGGATTCGCCAGGGTGTGGCCCTGCTCCTCCTCCTCTCGTCTCCCAGGGTCCTCCTGCCCCACGTTCACGCTTCTCGCCCTTGATCTTGTGTTCATCTTCGATGCCTAGACTGCTTTCCCACAGACGGCGCCAAGCTGATGGTGAATAATTCGAAAGGAACGTAGTCCACACACGTTTGCACGCAAATCAATGTAGGAAGCTAAAAAAGAGTGATGAAATATGTGAAGTTGCTATATTATTCATAAAAAGATAAGTTTACACATGAATTAACCCCCCTATTT
>JACGWO010000004.1:70123-103144 GCA_034509735.1 Sesamum alatum
CGTACTTAACAATAAATTTTATGGAAAAGTATCCATTATGTGGAATAATGCAATTGAAATAGATAAAAGTATTTTATAGATGTCAATGATATATGTTCACAACATGCGATAAATTTGTATATTCACAAATATTAGTATTACATTGATGTAACTATCATCTTACATTGTTGAACTAAATGGGTTAATCGGGCCGTCAAAATTCAGATCAAATCGTTAGATATGATGTAATAGACAGAAAATTACATTTCATAAAGTTTTAGACTTATTGGGTACACGGATTTCGAGATATCGAACATAAGAATAATCATTGAAGATGATGCATCGTTCAATCAAGCCATCTGATTTTAAAGAATACCGTCAGATTTGATCTAATTGACATATTCTTATATATACTTCAATTTCGTATAAATCGGGTACCCGGATTTTAAGATATCGTACTTGAAAATATAAGTTTTTGAATGTGAACAAATTTTATAACGGTTTTTTCCACGGTTTTTAAATATTAAATTTTCAGCCAAAATTTTGTACCAGTCTTTTATGCGGCCCTTCTAATGGCTTGTCTTATATTTAAAAATCATTATAAATAATAAGTTGTGCCAAAAACCATATGAAATTAGTAACCGTCGTCCATAAAAGTATTCTAAATATTTAATTATTTTTCATTAAATAAAAAAATCATACTTAACAATTAAATTTTGTAGAAAAGTATCCATTATGTGGAATAATGCAATTGAAATACATAAAAATATTTTATAGTTGACAATGATATATGTTCACAACATGCTATAAACTTATATATTCATAAATGTTAGTATTACATTGATGTAACTATCATCTTACATTGTTGAACTATATGGGTTAATCGGGCAGTCAGAATTCAGATGAAATCATTACATATGATATGATAGACAGAAAATTATATTTCGTAAAGTTTTAGATTTATTGGGTACATGGATGTCGAGATATTGAACCCCGGAACATAAGCATAATTATTGAAAGTGAACAAATTTTGTAACGGCTTTTTTCACGATTTTTAAATATTAAATTTTTCGTCAAAATTTTGTACCGGTCTTTTGTACGGCCCTTGCAACGGCTTGTCTTATTTTTAAAAATCATTACAAATAACAAGGTTGTGCGGAGAACCATATGAAATTAGTAACAGCCGTCCCTAAAAATATTCCAAATATTTAATTATTTTTCATTAAATTATTCATTAAATAAAAAAAAAAATTGTACTTAACAATTAAAATTTGTAGAAAAGTATCCATTATGTGGAATAATGCTATTGAAATATATAAAAATATTTTATAGATGACAATGACATATTTTCATAACATGCGATAAATTTGTATATACATAAATGTTAGTATTATCATTGATGTAACTATCATCTTACATTGTTGAATTGCAGGGTTAATAGGGCCGTCAGAATTCAAATCAAACCGTTACATATGATGTAATAGACAAAAAATTACATTTCGTAAATTTTTAAACTTATTGGGTACACGGAGTTCGAGATATTGAACTTTGAACATAAGCATAATCATTAAAAATGTGTATCGTTCAATCAGGCCATCTGATTTTAAACATCATACCATCGAATTTGATCTAATTGACATATTCTTATATATACTTAAATTTGGTATAAATCTGTGCTATCGTACTTGAAAATATAAGTTTTTGAAAGTGAACAAATTTTGTAATGGCTTTTTCCACGGTTTTTAAATTATTAAATTTTCCGCCAAAATTTTATACTGGTCTTTTATGTTGCCCTTGTAAAGGCTTATTTTATTTTTAACAATCATTAAAAATAACAAGGTTGTGCCAAAAACCATATGAAATTGGTAACGGCCGTTCCTAAAAGTATTCCAAATATTTAATTATTTTTCATTAATTATTCATTAAATAAAAAAAATCGCACTTAACAATTAAAGTTTTGTAAAAAAGTATCCATTATGTGGAGTAATGCAATTGAAATACATAAAAATATTTTATAGTTGACAATGATATATGTTCACAACATGCGATAAATTTGTATATTCATAAATTTTAAATCATTTGTAACTATCATCTTACATTGTTGAACTGCATGGGTTAATCGGGCCATTCAGAATTCAGATCAAACCGTTAGATATGATGTAATAGATAGAAAATTACATTTCTTAAAGTTTTAGACTTATTGGGTACACGGATGTCGAGATATCAAACCCGGAACATAAGCATAATTCATTTAAGAGGTGTATCGTTCAATTTGATCTAATTGACATATTCTTATATATACTTAAATTTGTTGTAAATCGGGTGCCCAAATTTTAAAGATATCGTACTTGAAAATATAAATTTTTGAAAGTGAACAAATTTTATAACCGCTTTTTTCACGGTTTTTAAATATTAAATTCTTGGACGAATTTTGGTATAGCTTTTGGGACGGCCAATTAATTAAAGGAAATTGTTTCAAAAAAAAATTTAAATTTCCCACCAAAATTTTTGTATCGGTATTTGATGCGGCCCTTGTAATGACTTTTCTTATTTTAAAAAATTGTTACAAAATAAAAAGGTTGTGCCAAAAACCATGTGAAATTAGTAATGACTGAGGTTTTTTGGAACACCATTTTTAATGTTTTTTCATTTTATTATTTGGAACGGCTTTTCGTACATCCTTTGGAACGGTTCACTTGTCGAAAAAATTGAACAGTTTCAAAATTCACGAGGAATTGCAAAAGCCGTTACAAATTGCGACGGCCTGAATGAAATAACAAAGCCGTGCCAAAAACCATATGAAATTAGTAACGACTGATGTTTTGTGGAACGCTATTTGTAATGTTTTTTTTCATTTATATATTTGGAACGGCTTTGCGTACATCCTTTGGAATGGTTCACTTGTCGAAAAAATTGAACCGTTCCAAAATTCACGAGGAATTACAAAAGCCATTACAAATTGCGACGACCTAAATTTTTGTAACTACCTTTGTTATACATGTTATTTGGAACGGCATTTGGATATGATTGACCGTTACAAAAAGTTGAATTTTTTGGGAATTTCAAAATGACGTCATGAAAACTTTTTCGTTACAAATTCGTGGCAAAAGTCGTGTGTATTTTAACAGCCACATGACTATTCTAAAAAAGCCGTTACAAATTTCTTATTTTTTTATTTTTTTTAGTATTGAGTTAATTAATTATTGATTGAATTCATTAATTGTTAATGATGTGCTTACCTAATAAATAAATTGGATTCATCAATTAGTGGAGAAGGGTTAAATTAATTAGTTGGACTAATTAATGATTTGGACTTGATTAATAGATTAAATTTATTAATCGAGTATATTTGGATTTGTGTATTTATTTAATTGAATTAAATAGTTATATAAATTTTTTATTGGGTATTTACTTAATTAAATTAAATAAACCCATGAATTAATTTATTGGACAAATTGAAACAAGCCCAATCTAAATATTCTAAACTAGCCGGCAATGAGAGTAAGTGGTGAGTGGGTCTGGCCACATTGAGATATTGTAATTGCACGAGGAATCAAATACATGTTAGTTGAGATATTGAAATGTTCATTTTCTCTCTCCACCCAAAATACTCTCACACGGATTCATGCATTGAGGGTTTGAGGTGGTTTCTCTTCACTAACATAGCTAACATAGTGACTCTCATTCTCTCTCCAACATGAGGCATACACACACGAACACACTTTGGTGTGTGTAATGATGTGTTGTGTGTGTCTCTCTCTCGCCCATCTCGTTTCTCAAGATAAAAAATCTGAAAAAATTATTGGCTTCTTCTCCATTTGACATGTGTTCTTCTTGAATTAGATTCAAGTTGAAAACAAGGAAAATCTAGATACACTAATTAATAGTGTATTCTCAAATTTCGTTTCTTCCCCAACTCTAGCCCTTTCTAGTAAGAGGGTTAGATCTAACCTCCCAGTGTGGTGTGGACTTGCTTTAGAGGGGTTCTACACTTGAACCCTCTAAGTGAACGAATCTGGAGAAGGAGATTTGGAGTCAACGCGAGTAGCCGATCAGAACGGAAACGAAAAGGTATATTTATGTGATTACGTTTTCCGTTCTCCTTCTATTCCTTTGCGACTTGTTAAACGCATGTATGTTTATTGTATATTATTTTTGCATTTTAATTACACCGAACGCCCGGGAATGATTAAAGGGACCCTTTTGATCCGGTATTTTTCATGCTTTCACCTAGTTCCCGAGCCGATCTGTTGTCTTTTACTTAATGAATTATTATCACGAGTCTTAGAAGAGAGGAATCCACTAATTCCTTAGTATAATAAGTTTGGTATAATTTGGAAGAGTACATCAGATTAACTCAGGCAAAACCTCAACTTATGAAAAGATTTGCTTGTAGATTAATTCGTTAAAAGTACACTCATTGGATCAATTAGGTGGACCTATAGCCTTAGCATCTCATCCATCCTTGAATCTTCTCCAACTCGGTTGTTGCTCTATTTTTTCAATAATTTCTCTCAGTAGTAGTAGTTTAACACTCGTTTGTCGGTCGTCCAGATAGTTAGAGATTAGTTATTATTTTGGTAATTATTGCATTAAATCCTCGTTGTATCGGTACTTATTATACTACTTAATAGTTAGTGCACTTGCCGGTAGCCTATACATATTTTAGCAATCAAGTTTTTGGCGTTGTTTCCAGGGATTTAATTTGGATCTTTTTTTATTATTTAATTTGTTTCTCTTTCTTTAATCAACAACTTTATGACAAAAAGCAGTAGTGGAGAGTTAGCACAATTCGATCCGAAAATAGAGAGAACATGCTACTGATAGAAAAACACCATTGAAAGAGGCAAAAGTTAGAGGCTCAGACACAGAAACAAAATAGGAATTACTTGCAATTGTAGAGACAACTATGGAGAACGCAGGAGCCGGAGAAAGACCAGTGATAGAGTACTCTTTCCCAACAACTGGTGGGGCAATCTCCAACATTGCTAAGCCCACTGTCCAAACGAACAACTTCGAGATCAAGCCGATCATAATTCAAATGATTCGAACAAGCATATAGTTTTCTGGTTTGGCTAACGATGATCCTAACACACGTCTTGTTGATTTTCCTGAGATTTGTGATACTTTCAAATTTTAATGGTGTTAGTGATGTTGTTGTTAGGCTTGCGCTTTTTCCATTCTCATTATGTGATAAGGCCAAGAATTAACTTCATTCCTTACATGCTGGCAATATCATGACATAGGCTGCATAGACACAGAAATTTCTTGCTAAATATTTTTCTCCCTCTAAAACTGCTAAGATGTTACATGATAAGACTTTCTTCGTGGAACAATTTAAGGAAATGCTTAGAAAATACTCTCATCATCAGATACCAGTATGGAGAAAGTCTTCCTACCTTTTATAATGGTGTCACATTGGTTAACAGAGCTACCATTAATGCAGATGCAGGTGGCACTATTACGAGGAAACTGTTGCGGAGGCTTACAATATCATTGATGAGATAACATCTAACATTTACCTTTACTGCCAAGAGAGATCCAACAAAAGGGCAGTCGGTATCCATAGCATAGATGTAGTGACTGCATTATTTGCTCAAATGGCTGCGTTGGCAACAGAGGATGGATAACTTTGGAGCTATGATGTGGAATGTTGCAGCCGTAGGACCCTATGGGGCATGTGGTCAAATAGGAAACTTGAGTCAAGACTGTAAGGTAGGGAGTTCCATTTGCCACTCATGAAGATTCTAACTTTGAGCCCATCAGCCTCCTGTTCCTATTTTTGGAGATATGGCCTAGCCTACCATGCCAAATTTGTGCGTTATCTTCGTTATCAAATTTTCATTTATGTTGAGCAGTCATAATCTAATTAAACTGTAGGAGAATGTATACACCATTAACTAATGTATCAAGTAAATGAGAGATACCATCATTGAAAATATAAAACTTATTTTTATTGATGGTGAAAGCATATCTCTCTTTATCCAAGAAGGGAATTCAAAAAATATTTTTAATCATGCTCGGTACATAGAACAATCTTTTAGTACAATCCTAACATGATCACTAATGGATAAATCAACTGTACCTACAGCTTCCGAGGCAACGGGCTTGCTATCGCCTAACCTTAGATCATCTCGCCTTTACTTAGCCTTCTACTTCTTTGCAGAACATGCAAATCATTGTAGATGTGAGCACCACAGCTGGTATCCAATACCTAGGAAGCAAAATAGTTATCATATTAATTTGAATCACAAATATACCTTGATTGGAGAGGATTTATGGGCACTCCATCTTCTAATGCCCATTTCCTTGGCATTTCATGCAAACATCGTTTGACTTTGACCGCTGAACTACGGGCCTTCCTTTTCCCTTCATCCATCCCACCGGCCCAACAGGGGCGCTTGGAGCGCAAGCAGTGGTTGCAAAAGCCTTCCCCTTTTCCTTCTTCATGTTCCAGTGTTTGGCCCTCTTGCCATTCGCTTTGGAGGTTGAAGCCTCTCCTACCAATACCGCCAGCGCAAACTTGTGGATTGTTCACTACAAAAAAAAATCATTTTATTGAGACAAAATTTTGGGACGGCCGAAAATGGTCACAAAATTTGTCGCAAATCCCAATGATTTTGTAACGAATTTTAGTAATTTTCGACGGATTCCTTCAAGAGATGGAGGAATTACACAAACCGTCGGAAAAAGACAAGGTCGTCGCAAATTCCGTCGGAAAATAGGACATGAAAATATGTCCGTCGCTAATTGTCAGAAAGTTAGTCGGAAATTATTTTCTTTTCAAACTTGGAACAGAATTTCGGCCAGTGTTTTGAGCGTCGAAAATTTCCGACGGAATTTGACCACTTGATAATATTTTTGCAATGTTAAGGCACCAAAAAGAATTTTCGACATATTAGCGTCCGAAAATCTGTCCCAAAGTATGATATTTGGGATAGAATTTCTGATGCCAAATGATGGTCACAAACTTTTCTAATGTATAGGTTGTGTTGTCGGAATAGTCGTCCCAAAAAATCATCAAAAAATAGTCTAACGGCTATATTACAACGTGATCATATTTAACGGTCGGATTTAAAATCAGATGATTCGGTTGAATGATGCAAGTGTAACGATAGTTGATTGTAATAACATACTTGTAAGTAGTAACATTGATGGTTCGTATCCCTTTTTATAAATGTACGATACAAAATTATTATTTTTGTATCAACTAAATTCAGTTGTGTTGTAATAACAATTTATTATTCAATGATGAATAGTTTAGGGTCCTAAACGTATTATTTTTAATTTTTTGAAGTGATTAGTAAAACTTTTTCCGACTGATTTTGGAACGCAATTGGAACAGATTTGGAATGGATTTTCAATTTTCGTCGGAAAAGCCATGAGAAAATGTCATCCTTGTTCGTCCCAAAATAGTAATCTAATTTTTCTGATACGCTATATTTACATCTGTTAAGTGGATTTATCTGGAACTCCAAGGGAAGTTAGATGATGTCAATGTGATCATATCTAATGGTCGAATTTAAAATTGGATGGTTCGGTCCAATAATGCAGTGTAACGATAGTTGATCATAGTAACATACTTGTAAGTAGTAACATTGATGGTTCGTATCCCTTTTTTTTTTTTTTTATAAATATATGATACAAAATTATTATTTTTGTATCAACTAATTCAATTATGTTATAATAATAATCTGTTACTCAATGATGAACTATTAGATGTCATAAACGTATTTTTTTAAATTTTTTGAAGTAATTAATAAAGCTTTTTCCAATTGATTTTGGAACACAATTGAAACAAATTTGGAATGAATTTACAATTTTCATCGGAAAGGCCGTCGGAAAATGTCATCCTTGTTCGTTCCAAAAAAGTAGTCTAATTTTTCTAATACGCTATATTTACCTCTGTTGACTAGATTTATCTGAAACTTCAAAGAAAGTTAGATGTTGTCAATGTGATCATATCTAACGGTCGGATTTCATATCAGATGGTTCGGTCGAATGATGCAGTGTAACGATAATTGATTATAATAACATACTTGTAAGTAGTAATATTGAAAATTCATATCCCTTTTTCTAGAAATATATGATACAGAATTATAATTTTTGTGTCAACTAAATTAAATTATGTTGTAATAACAATTAATTACTCAATAATGAACTATTAGATATCATAAACGTATTTTTCAATTTTTTAATGTAATTAATAAAACTTTTTCCGATTGATTTTGGAATACAATTGGAACGCATTTACAATTTTCTTCGGAAAAGCCGTTGAAAAATGTGATCCTTATTCATATTATTTTTAATTTTTAAAAAAATTAATAAAATATTTTCCGACTAATTCTGGAACGAATTTAAATGAATTTCGAATGAATTTAAAATAATTTTTCCCGCTCATTATTTTTATCAATTATTTTTCCCCTCCTTTTTCTCCCCTACGTTTACCTCCACCCTACTCTGTTCTCTTTTCACTCATCTCTTTCTTCTCTCGGAAAAATTGCACTTTTGGTCCCACAGGATATAACCTGTTCCACTTTTGGTCCCGTTGTTTACGGGCTCAACACTTTTGGTCCCACAGGATCCAAAACTTTTGCACTTTTGGTCCGGTCGCCTAATGACCGTTAAAAATCAGACGAAAACCAGGCGACTGTTCTCACTCGCCCAGTTAATCTCAACCCCTTAGACACATTTCTCACAATGTTCGAACGTCAATGAAGCATCGGGGAGTGAGAGTCAAGTGCCTTTTTTAACAAAAGGAGGAAAAATGTTTGTCACCATGACAAACCTTTCGACTGCATTACATGCATCCAAAAAAAAAAAAGAAACCAAGCACTTGAAATGTAATAAGTTTTTTGATATTGTAAAGTTTTTGGGGATGTAATCAAAATTTTTCGGATGTAATCAATTTTTTTGGCAAATTTGCAATTTTTGGCAATTGCAAACATTGACAATTCTTTTGTGATGTAAATTGCATATATGTGCATAGTTGGCAAGGGAAAAACATGGCTCAATTAGCATATTGCAAACAATCAATTTTTTCCGTTCAATGCAGTTAATTCATTTTTTGCTTTTAATTTGCAGTGTTTTTTTTGTAGTTATTTTAATTTTGTCATCACATAATTTAACATTTCATTTATATTAATATCATTATAAAATTACAGATTATGATGTATCAAAATTAAAAACTTAGCTAAATTAAGCTATTAAAATATATTTTATATAGTGAGAGTTTTCAAATTGGGGCCAAAATTTGGAAAAATACAACCTTCATAAGCTTTAGTGGTTTCAAACCATACAACCTTCAAATGTGGTTTTCCATCCATAACTTAATACCTTTAACGGACACGGACCAAAAGTGCAATAATTTTGGTTCCTGTGGGACTAAAAGTGTTGAGCTCGTAAACAACGGGATCAAAGGTGCAACATGCCATATCCTGTAGGACCAAAAGTGCAATTTTCCCTTATTCTCTCCTTTTCTCTCTTTTTCTCCTTTTCTCTCTTCTTTTCCTTTTCCCCTCTTCTACCCCCCTTCCCCCCCTCCTTTCCTTCCCTACTCCCGTCGTCGCTCCCTCCGCCGCCACTGCTCTCCTCTCGGAATCATTGTTTGAAGCTCAGCCTCGTCTTCTCTGTTACTCTCGCCTCTCTCATCCACTGTCGCTGAGAATCGGGAGCTGAGCAGCGCAGCTTCTGCTTTTCTGCGCAATCGGAAGCTCGTATTCGCAGCTAAGCCCAGGAAAAGCGTCGTTCGATGATGGGGGTTCAACGCTCCAGTGGCTCGGAAGCCGCTTGACCACATACCCAAACAATTTCGAGAAGAAAATCTCAAGGATGGATGTGAGTATTGTTGTTGCCTCAACCCATTTTCGACAAAATTTGATTTCTGGTTCATGTTTTGTTGTTGGGTTGGAATCGTTATCTGTATATAGTTGTTCTTGAGAATTTGTTGGCTTCAATTTCTTGGAGTTTGCCGACTTGTGTGTGGAAAGGGTTTGATTAACTTGCAAAAGATTGCTGAATTATTTGAAAAGCTCTGCGCAATTAGAGCAGGATTGATATTGTAAGAAGGAAAATTGATGTAGAGAAAAATCATATTTACAAAAAGACCCTCCAATTTGTGGGTAATTATGCAAGAACCCCAAATAGAAGTTGAAGGAGGTTAGAAGAGAAGTTGAAGGAAGTTGAGAGAAGGGAAGTTAAGAAAGAAGTGGGCAAGCAAAATGACAAAAATACCCTCAGCAGATCAATTTTAGGCCGTAGGATCAAAGGGCAACGTTGTAATTTCACCCCCAAAAATTTACTATAAATAGGGGGGGTGAATTCATTGTAAACTTATCTTTTTTATGAATAATATAGCAACTTCACACATTTCATCACTCTTTTTTAGCTTCCTGCATTGATTTGGTGCAAACGTGTGTAGACTACGTTCCTTTCGAATTATTCACCATCAGCTTGGCCCCGTCTGTGGGAAAGCAGTCTAGGCATCGAAGATGAACACCAGATTAAGGGCGAGAAGCGTGAACGTAGGGCAGGAGGACCCTGGGAGACGAGAGGAGGAGGAGCAGGGCCACGCCCTGGCGAATCCACCAGCACCAGTTCAGAGGGTGGAGGACCAAGGAGTGGAGCAGGGCCACGCCCTGGAGAGTCCTCCAGCACGAAGCCAAGAGGGAGAAGGGCACGAGGAGGTTGAGGTCCCACCACCTCTACCAGTCATCTAGATTACTCAAGAGGCCCTTCAACAGATGATAGAAGAGGCATTGGCTCAAGCTGCCGCGAGGGCCGTGGCTCAGTATATTGCTAGACAAGCAGCACCCCCACAACCCCTACGCCATCATGGGAGGGGACAGGAGGCACATGCAAGAGAGCAGAGGCCCGGGGAAGCTTTTGAAGGCATGAACTTTGAGGAGGAGGTCAATAGCAGGGCCACGCAGCCCGAGGATGACTTTTATCCTTCACCCCCTCGGAGAGAGGGAGGAGAAGAGGATTATTCCTTCATCCGTCACATGGGGGGCGGGAAGACAATTATATCCCCCGCCCCCAAGGGGGGAGGCCGCCAACACAAGGAGGGGGATATTACGAGAGAGGAGCCCCTCCCCTGCACACCTTCCCTAACTCGCTGGGGCCTTCGGGATATCCGGCGTGACCTTTGGCAGTGGCACCACCCCGACGGAGCCCATTCGCCCCCCACATATTGGCAGAAGCTATCCATCCGGGAATAAAAGATTCCAAGTTTGAGCGAGTATAGCGGAGTAGGGGATCCTCAGGATCACCTCGACCGCTTTATGGCCAGAGCCGACCTGCTGGACATCAGCGACACGGCATATTGCAAATTATTTCGCACTACCCTTTCAGGGAAAGCGATGGCATGGTTCAATCAGCTGCCACCTGGGACTATTGAGTCGTTTGAACAACTTTCACAGCGCTTCCTGCACCACTTCTCGATTAACAGGCGGTACCCTAAGACCGCTTCATACTTGTTTACAATAATCCAACGGGAGAATGAAAGTTTGAGAGAATATGTGCAACGCTTTTCGAAAGCAGTGTTAGAGGTCCCGCACGTGAATCCTGAGCTCTTGGCTAGCATCATGCAGCAGAATCTGAGAAGAGGGCGATTCAAGGAATCGATAGCAGGGAAGCCCCCTTCAACTCAGGAGGAGCTGTTGCTTCTCGCAGAGAAGTACATCCGGATAGAGGAAACAGTGGGATTGCGTCCGACAAATCCCCTCAAAAGTAAAGCTGATGAAGAAGAAATGAGATTTCCTCCCAGGTCAGAGGGAATCAGGCGAGAAAGGAAGCCCCCGATACCGGGGGAGTTAGTGAGGTATACTCCATTCAAGTTCTCGCGGGGGCTGAACAACAAGGGCTTGTGAGATGGCCCTATTCGATGAAAGATAATCCCCATAGGATGAAGTTTGACGAGTACTGTCACTTCCATAAAGATCGAGGCCACAGCACGGAGGAATGTCGCCATCTAAAAATTGAAATTGAGAAACTCATCAGGCGAGGATACCTGAAGAAATTCGTGGCCGAAATGAAACAAGGACCTCGAGAGGTCACCCGGGAAAATAAGCGGCCGACGCCCCGCCTTGAGATAAGAGATAAGGAGGAAGCAGACCGTGAGAAAAAAGATAACCTTCCGACAGCTGGAGTCATTGGGGTCATTTCGGGAGGCCCGGCTGGAGGGGACTCAGGGCGAGCTAGGAAGGCGGTCGCCAGAGCAGCAGGGAATGTTCCTGACCAGGTTGCCTGTAGCGAGTTCAAGGGAGTGCCTCGAGCACGTCCCGCGGGGGAGATAACGTTTAACGATCAGGACTTGGAGGGGAATCTTTCTTCCTGCAACGAGGCAATTGTTGTGGCAGCATCAGTGTCGAACTTCTGGGTGAAGAAAATTTTGATTGACAGCTGGAGTTCAGCGGACATCCTATTTTCCTGCACATTATCTTGAAATATTTTATTTTGATCGAGGTTGGGAACCTCCTAAAAATTTAACATTATCTTGATGATGAGGAAGGGGTTTTCCTAGCAAGAAATATTGCAATGCTTACACCGATGATCAGTTTTCTTGTGCGGAATTTTACATTTATTTTTATGCTATTTAGTGTATTGGTTATCATGTATATGGATTGATAGCATGTTTACTTGGAATGTGTAATATTGCTATTTGTGTTAATGGGATTGACAAATGGATGATCACAAAGCCCTTGGACCGAATGTGTGGTTTATTTTTCCGTCGGGCCTGTGTGCCTCTTTAGTTGCTTTCTTATCTTTCGTTTTTGCCTTGGAATAGTAAAGGCTTTCTTCCTCCCTTCTTCATGTAACCCCCCCCCCCCCCAAGTGTTCATCGGGGTTTCCATTTCAGTTGTAATGAGAGTAGGTAGTGGTGAGGTACTTTTATTTTGTTAAATGAAGAACATCAAGGAAGGCCAAGAAGGAGGAGACCAAGGAAGCCCATGGAGGTCCAAAGACTTGGTGGCCCGAAGGTTGAAGGATGAAGAGGCAAGGCCCATCAAGGTGTTAATGAATTTCTAATAAATTTGTAATAGTGTAGGACCAACCCTTAGATTGACCATAGATCCACTACAGGCTCAGTGGGTTGCATAGGTTCCGGGCCTGTGATCATCCAACAGGGACATGTTAGGCTTTTATTTTGCATGTGGAATGGTTGATGGATGAATGGTTTATTTATCATGTTTTCATTAGCATGCAAAGCATTTTATATGTGATGCGGTCTCGATTTATTAAACAAAACTCTCACTTAGTTGGACCAAGTTAAATATTTGACCCCTATAAATGGACTTGAACAAACATTGTTCGTCTATGCCTTCCATCCATGACAAAAGTGAGGAAGCTAGTTTCACCCAATAACGTGGTCTAACGAATTATGGCACGTCTTTTGGACTGAAATTAAGCTGCACGATTATTGTGAACAAAGTGAATACACTCCTATTTCTCTGTCTCACGAGTTGTGGGGGGCGACAGTGAGTGCTATGATTCGGTTGATGGGTTGGGTCTAACACCTTGTAATGTGATTCGCTTGGAGTCCTTGGGATCACGTGAGGAGGTGAGGCAAAATATCTTGGTGATCTCGTTGGATGAGAATGGTATGGCATATCTCCCACAAGGTTATTTTCCATGCAAATCATAAAAGCGGGGTATGGAGAATTTCGCTTGTAGACCCCAAGCCCACTAGGAAAAGGTTTTCCGAAAACGGCGTTTAGAGAGTGACGTGTTTTCGTAGAAATCGTGGGAGGATTAATGACTGAAGTCCGAGTCTTTAATTTGTTGTTATGTACCATCATAATCTGTTGATTTTCTGCTTTCGCTTTTTAAATGTAGATTTAATTATGTCTGAGAGTCCACTATCCTACATATTTGAGACAAACAAATTCAATGGAGCAAACTATAACGACTAGTTGCGCAATCTGAGGATAGTCCTCGATTATGAGAACCAAGGCTATGTCATGGACAAACCATTTCCACTGACTTTCCCGGAAGGATCCTCGCCTGAAGAACGTGAGACGTTCAAAATATGGTAACAGGATAACCGCAAAATCCGTAGCATCATACTCTCCTCTATGACAACTGAGATACAAAAGCAGTATGAGAAGTTGGACGATGTTCCCTCCATAATGGCTCGTATGAAGGATTGCTATGCAGTCCCGAACCGACATACTAGGTCTATCATTGCGAAGGCATTCTTTGGAACAAAGATGACCGAAGGATCTTCTCTACATGAGCATAGGGTCAAGATGCTTACCCTTGTGGAAAAGCTCAAGGACCTCAAGGCAGGGCTCGATACCGAGACGTACATTAATGTGATCCTTCAGTCTCTCCCACCCTCCTTTGACCAATTTATTGTTAACTACAACATGAATGCACTTGAGAAGGGCATACATGAGTTAATAAGTATGTTGGTCCAATACGAGGCAACGACCAAAAAAGTCTGCGTCGTCGGTATTGATAGGGAAGGCTTTAACTTCTCAGGTGAAAGGCAAGGGTGCCGGATGCTGGAGGAGAAAGAAGGAAAAGGGAAAGGCCGTCACAGCTACTGCCAACGCTAGGAGGGTTCCCATTGCCAAAGTGGGGAAAGAGGAAGGTTGTTCGAAGCAACAGTTGAGGGCAAAATGACATATGTATTCATTGTTGTGAGAAAAGGCATTGGAAGAGGGATTGCCGTAAATTCCTTTCCGAGCAAGGTATGTTTGTCATTGAGGTCAATATGGTCACTAATTCTGCTTCTTGGGTATTAGATACCGACTGTGGAGCTCACATCTGCAATAACTTGCAGGTGCTGAAAAGAAGCAGAAGACTAAGTAAAGACGAGGTCATCCTAAGGTTTGGTGATGGCAAGGCTATTGCTGCTGAATCCGTAGGAACCGTTAGCTTAGTAGTTAGTGATCATGTTAGGAATTGTTATTGTGTACCTAGCATGATTAAAAATATCATTTTCATTCCGTTGTTAGACAATAGTAGCTTTGAATTCCTGATCGATAAAAATCACTTTTATTTGATGAAAGATGGATCTTCTCATCTACTAGGCAAACTTAATAATGGTCTTTATACTATGCAAAAGTCTGATTGGATCATGACTGCTCAAAACAAACGCAAAATAGACAATCTTGAGAATGCTCAGTTGTTGCATGCTAGGCTAGGTCACATCTCTCAAGACAGGATTTGAAGGTTGGTACACTCAAAGAGCCTAGAGGTAGGCGATTTGGACAACCTACCAGCCTCGAATCTTGCCTAAAAGGGAAAATGATCAAGAAGCCCTTTATTGGACAAAGCACACTTGCCACCAGTCTATTAGATTTAGTCCATACAGACGCACGTGGGCCACTAAGTACTCTAGCTGGAGGTGGTTTTCTCTTACTTCATAACCTTTACTGATGATCATTCACGATAAGGTTATGTTTACCTAATGAGGTACAAGTCTGAAGCTCTTGTGAGGTTTAAAGAATTCAGACTTAAAGCCGAGAACCAAATTAGCTGCAAAATTAAAGTCCTACGGTCAGACCGAGGTGGCGAGTATCTAAATGGTGAGTTCCTCGATCATCTAAAATAAAACGGTATTGTCTCTCAATGGACACCTCCTGGGACATCTCAGTTAAACGGAGTCTTTGAGAGGAGGAATCGAACCCTGTTGGACATGGTTCAACCCATGATGAGTTGTTCCGAGCTGCCTTTGTCTTTTTGGTGTTACGCACTTGAGACAATGGCTAAGTTGCTAAACATAGCATTGTCCGATGTCGTGGCCTAGACACCATATCAGATATGGCACGACAAGCCTCATCATACAAAAATACTTGAGAGTGTGAGGTAGTCCCGCATACGTCAAGAGATTAGTGGGAGACAAGCTAGAGTCAAGATCTAGCTTGTGCAGGTTCGTTGGCTATCCAAAAGAAACTGTAGGTTATTGCTTTTATGACCCCTTTGAGCAAAAGGTATTTTTCTTGAGGAATGCAATCTTCTTGGTTGGATTTTCTGTCGGATACCCAGCGTGATGAGCTGCTCCTTGAGGAATCAAGAGAGACATCTCAGTCATTAGCATTAGAAGTTGCAGACCCTGCATTAAAGGGTTTTCGGTTGGGTACCCGACGGGTTGAGCAGCCTCATGAGGCTCGATGTGTTGAGCAGCCTCATGAGGCTCGATATGTTGAGCAACCTCCCGAAGAGCCAACGAGGTGCCGAAACTGCCAGCTCCTGCTGTGTCTGCACCTGATGTTCCCACTAGTAATATTCCAGTCCTTTGTAGGTCAGCAAGAGTGCCATGTCCTCCCGAGAGATATGGCTTCTAGGGCGTGACCGGTCAATTGGATAGTGATCCAAAGACATATGGAGACGCGATGTCGTACATCGATTCAGGGAAGTGGCTTGAGGCTATGAAAATCGAAATAGACTCCATGAGCACGAACCAAGTATGGAAGGTAGTGGACCTTCCCAAAGGTGTTAAACTCGTCAGGTTAAAATGGGCCTATAAGCGCAAAATTAGAGTTAATGGGGAAGTAACTACCTTCAAAGCTAGGCTTGTGGAGAAGGATTACACTCAGTGACCCCAGGTCAATTTTTAGGAAACCTATTTGCCAGTAGCCATGGCTAAGTCCATTTGAATTATGCTCGCCATAGCTACATGGTATGACTATGAAATATGGTAGATGGACGTAAAATAGCCTTCCTTAATAGCTTCGTTGAGGAAGAGATCTATATAGATCAGCCGGAGGGATTCATTATCGTTGAAGAAGAGCAGAAGGTCTGCCATCTCCAGAAGTCTATCTATGACCTCAAACAAGCATCCCAAAGTTGGAATATTCATTTTATCGAAGTCATAGGGGGGTATGATTTCATCAAGAACGAATGTGACCCTTGTATATACAAGAAGGTCAGTGGGAGCTCAATAGTGTTCCTAGGACTTTATGTGGACGACATCCTACTCATTGGGAATGATGTCAAGATGTTAGGTGACACAAAAGCATGGTTGTCTACTCAATTCTCCATGAAGGATTTGGGTGAAGCTTCCTACATCCTAGGCATCAAGATCTTCAGGGATATCTAGACGAATGTTAGAATGACCCAAAACTCCTATGTTGAGAAAGAGTTGAAAAGATTCAAGTGGATAACTCCAAACGAGGTTTCCTTCCTATGAGGCATGGGGTCAAGTTATCTAAGAAACAGTCTCCCAAGACTGATGAGGAGCTTGAAATGATGAAGGACATCCCCTATGCCTCTGGCGTAGGCAGCATCCAATATGTTGTGCACTGCACTAGGACTGACATCGCTTACGCTTTAAGTGTAACCAGCAGATATCAGGCCTGCGCAGGTGAGGCACACTAGACTGCGGTAAAGTCCATTCTTAAGTACCTTAGAAGGAGTAAAGATATGTTCTTGGTCTATGGCGGTGGAGAATTGATACTAGAAGGTTTCAGTGATGCTAGCTTCTAGTCAGACGATGATGATGCCAAGTCTCAGTTAGGATTTGTATTCAGGCTTAATGGTGGAGTTGTGGCTTGGAAGAGTTCCAAGCAAAATACCACAACCAATTCCACCACTGAAGTTTAATACATAGCATCTTCGAAAACTGCCAATGAAGCGATTTGGATGAAAAATGTACATCCAAGAGTTGGGTGTGGTGCCTAGCAATGTCGAGCCAATGGTTATCTTCTGTGATAACAATGGGGCTATAGCGCAAGCAAAGGAATCGAGATCCCATCACCTATCCAAGCACATCCTTAGACACTACCAACTGCTAAGGGAGATGGTAGGAAGAGGTGATGTTCGGATGGACCGAGTCAGCTCAACAGAAAATACAGTGGTAGGAAGAGGTGATGTTCGGTTTGAAACCCTCCAAGTCACGGACCATGAGATTAGGTATCGAGGGTCCAAGCAAGACTTGCACTAAGGATTGCATTCATGTTTCATCGACGCGTGACGAGGGTCGTCCATGCAATATTAGTGGGTTAATCGGCTTGGTATCGGCTGACTAAAGTGACTTGCAGGAATCATCATAAGGAAGCCTTAAGGGGCTTGGTCAGTATGACTTGCATTCCGACTCTGATAGTATGAGATTAGTCCTCCGACATGAGGAACTACGGCAGTCACATGCACACTATGACTGTGTCTTAGGTTTGGCGAAAGGCTACCAAGCCGTAAGACTTGAGTGTTATAAAGCCTATCTATTGCAGTCAGAATGTGCAATGAGGACGGTGAGTTCCAAGATAGAATTTGTCTCCTCTCAATGTTTGACAATAGTATCTCACGTACACTCTAAGACTCGTTCCCTATAAAATCTGTGGCCACAGTGATTGAACAGTGGGATGACATCCTAGTGACATTTCAGTGGGTGAACGAGTAGCTGCTTAAGTCAAGGATGGGGACCGACATCCAAATTCCATACCCTAGACCGTAGATGTGAGATGGTAGACGGAAGGACTGCACTCGTATGCATTCATGAGACTAAATGTTCACGCCATAATTTTTCCTAGTCTCTAGTGTCATAGACCGTTGCTAGACGGCCACCCATGGTGACTGGCGAATTTCGGTTATGATATTATCGGCGATTCGCCAAGTCTAGTTGAAGGTGAACGTGATGAGTCACACACAATCACTGGAAGTGAAGGAGTTAATTTTGGAATTTAATTCCGGGAGATGGAAACAATTTAATTCGATTAAATTGATCCCTTTTTGGAGTATCAAACCTTTGAATTAGTTAGGATTGATTTAATTGAATTAATTAGACTTAATTCATAAATTGGATTTATGAAAATAGAGGATGGACTTTTCCCTTTTTAATTAGATTAAACGGTGAAAATTATTATCGGGCTTAAGTATTAATTAGATTTATACATAAAGCCCATTAGCACTTTGGACCATTTAAATTAGATTTAATAAGGTCCATTCCATAAAGCCCGTCAAGAATGGATGGACGAGATTCAACTAGGTCAAAGTCCTAAGTTGATTAGAGTGTGTCTCTTTGAAAGAGGTTGAGTAGCATTAGGAATACTGATCTCTTCAATACTTAAAACACACATAATCACATACAAATCTCTACACATCTCTCCTAGCCCTCCCTCTAGACCGAGCTCTCTCTCTCACTCGGCCATCCCCTTTTTTTCACCTCCAAAAGTGTTTTCTTGTCTTCTTGTTTCATACAAGGGGACATACGAACAATTGATCTCGTTAATCAATAACACTTGGTCAATTATTCTCTCCTTTTTTGATGTCTTGCTAGTATCAGAGTATCAAGCATTCCGGTGAATTGCATGGACATTTTAGAGGATCTCTATGTTGGGATCTTGGTGGCAAATGCAGGAACAACGCGTGTGGCCAAACGAAGAAAGCTACAAGGGTGAGTATTCTAGTTACGTTTCTTGTTCCTCTCTTCAACCCTAGGGCCTCCATGAATCTTGTTTATATTTTATTCTATTCATGAGATACACCAAATGCTCGGGAGAATCAAGGGAACACCCCTTGATGCGGTTTTAAATTCCGCTTTAATTCCGTTTATGCATGCTTAATTCGCTTTAACGCTTCCACCACGCTACTCCCAGGCTGATCCGCTACGCTTTCATCTCTCGAATCCTCAATACCCGATCTCGAGGTCCTCGACTTGCAGTGTTCCAGACCAATTCACAGAAGCTGGTTCCATGACCGCCAACTTATGCGTAGTCCAACTTCTTGGATTTATATATCCGGTCTGTGGGTGTTTGTTGTGGAATCAAAACCCCGTTCAATGCTAGCAGTGAGAACAACAAACTCATTGTTGCCAATGATGAATCCTTACTTCATTCATCAACATAATATTACTTTATTTCAAAGATTGGCGAATAGTTCCCAGAACAACCAACCACATTAACTTTCTGGTCACCTATTCCAACAATACGTCTATCGTCGATGAAACTTGATACTCATCACATGAATACATCACTTAATGCAAGTTTCTACAAAACTCCTCAATGCCCATTCTTGAGGGTTCTTGGCTTGGAGTGTTTCAGATCAATCCTCAGAAGTAGATTTCATAGTCGCCATAAAATGCGCGACCTAACTTCATTGGTTTAATTGGTCTGTGAGCTTTGTCCGTGAATAACATACAATATAACACAATAAAGATGGTCGAGCAATAAATATGATACTTAACACTACATCGAATAAGATTATTAATAATAGATTACAAAACAACCAACTACTTGACTTTTTGATCACCTACATTAACAGATATACCAGTGGTAATTTATGTAGAAGAAGAAGAAGATGTGTATCTAATTCAAGTAATAGATAGTCAAGGCAAAATAATACCCCTTGTGAGTGTGTTTGAAATCACATACTTGTTGGAGGGTATAAATTTTGATGACATAGAATTTGAAAATGGTAACTACTGAGGTGATGGTGAGGCTGAAACAGTGAGGGGTGGGGTTGAGGGTGAGGATGAAGCAGTGAGGTACTGCCTAAGGAATTTGTAAGAGAACTTCAAGATGAAGTTCAAACCTCAGGAATTAGAAAGTTGCCTCCACAACAAACAAAAAAGATTTTGAAGTTTTTATGAAGAAAACTAAAAGTTTAGACCCCCAAGGTTTCTGATGATGTAGAAATTGCAACTAAATGGTTAAAAAATATTCCTTTTCAACACTAAGCTAGGTCTTAGTTTCCCATCTACTGTTAGTGTGATATAGTGATGAACAACTAGTGTGAAAGTTTCAATAATTATATCCTTCATGCTAGGAATAGGCCTGTAATTACTATGATTGAATGGATAAGGACAAATTAATGTAAAAAATTTAAAGAAAGAAAGGATGAAAAAATAAACGGGTTTGATATGCCCTAATATGTTGGAAAAGATAAATAAGCAACATGGCTTTGCAAAAAATTATTTCACAAGATGGGAAAGGGGTGTAGAGTACAAAGAAAACCAATTTCTAGATAAATATGTTGTGAACTTGGATAAGAAAAACATATTCATGTGGCATGTCTCAATTAAATGGTTATCCTTGTGCACATGCATGTATTACAGTATCATCTGGGAGGCTGGTAATTGAGGATTGTGTGGATGAGTGTTACAAGAAAGACACGTATTTGGGGCGTATGCAGAGATGATACATGCAGTCCAGGCATAAAAAATTACATGCATCTAGAGCCCTTATCAGCCTTTAAAGCCACCATAGTTGAAGATAAAAAGAGGCAGATCGAAAAAGCTAAGGATGAGTGATTAGGAGAAATTATGTGGTCTATTTTTAGTTGATTTCCCTATATTTTGATGGATAAGATACTTGTTCTTGGTAATATTTGTGTCTTTCTAAGTGCTTTCTTGGAGGAAGAAGAGTTTTAGAAGAGAAGAGCTCAAGTTTGATAAGAAAGGAAGTGAGAAAAAGTGAGAAAATTAAGTGGACCACGCGCAGGATAACCCATGCCCATGATTTATCAGAGGGTGGTTCCGCAGAAGTGCATACAAGATAACCCGTGCCCACGGGTTATCAGAGATTCGGTTGACAAAAGCGTAATGTGTCTAACCCATGCCCACGGGTTATCAGATATACAATTGGGCGAAAGTTGAGGATTCTCCAACTTATTTGTTGTTGTTAATTTTATGGGGGGCCACATTATTTTTCTTGTAATTACTCTTAGAATTTTGGTAGGAAGTGGATTAAGAAGGAAAGAAAAGGAGTTTGATTGTATGAGGATTCTTTTCCTCTCTTATTGATAATTAGGAACTCGTATAAAACGGAGAAGGGAGATGAAGGGGTTGACTGATTTTCTAGAAAAAACACTAAGCACACCTTCAAGAAAGGAGGAGAGAACAAGAAGACACGTGGATAAGTCGATCCAGTACCAGAGTGACAACCATTCTAGCCCGATTATCTACTCCATGACATTTTTTTGGTAAGGATTTTGGGAAGCCTAATTGAGAAAATATTTTGAATATTTTTTGGGATTAATCTACAGGTTTATTTTCATATGTCCATGAATTATTGTGCTTATTATTATAATTTGAGAGCTTGATCACCTTTTAGATTAAATTAAATATATTGATGAACTAGATGGGGATTTTCATAATGGACAGGGTAATTCATGGTATGAATTGAATGATATGTAGGCATGCACAGGCATGATTCATCTGGTTACATATGTTTTTCACAGATCTTAATGTTAGAATAGGTGACCAGAAAGCCAATTGGTTTGACGGTTCTAGAAACTATTTGTCAATCTTTATCATAGTAACATTGACATAATGAATAGAGTGAGTGTTCATATACGGCATAAGTGTTTGTTGTGCTCACTGATTACGTTAAACGGAATTTTAACGTCACAACAAATGCAAATAAATCAAATGGTTAAACCCATGGAGTTGGGTTGCGCATAGGTTGGCGCCTACGAAACCAACTTTTAAGGGTCGGTCTGAAATGTTCCACGTTGAGGACCTCGAGACTGAGCATCGAGAATCCTATAGAGACTTGCACTAAGTATTGCATTCATTGGGTGAGTGCTGAGTTTCATCGACGAGAGATATGGGTTGTCTATGCAATTTTTTTGTAGGTTAGTTGGCAAGGTAGTCGACTGACTGAAGTAACTTGCGGGAATTGTCATACGGAAGCCTTGGACGCTTGGTCGGTATGCCTGGAATTCCCAATTTTGATAGTACGGGATTAGTCCTCAAACCTGATGAATCATAACAGTTGCTTGCGTACAAAGATTGTATCTTGGATCTGGCGAGCGGTGACTGTATCATGAGGTATGGTCATCATAAGCTTTATCTAGTGTAGTCAGAGTATGTAGTGAGGATGGTGGACTCCAAAACAGAATCCTTCCCCTGACAGTAGTGTGACAATAAGTTTTCCTATGTGATTTGATATGGTTTAGACTCTCAAAGTCTTTGGCCAAAGTGATTGATCCATTAGGGATAGGTTCCCTTGATCGGTCATTAGAGTAAACGCATCTTGAGTATAAAGCATGGTTGTCTAGTCAAGGATGGGGACTGACGCCAATTCCATGCCCTAAACTAGGCTGGGAGACAGTTGACGGAAGGACCGTACCCGTATGGAACTCAAAGCCTAAATGTTCACGCCAACATTCACCTAGTCTCTAGTGTCATGGACCATTGCTAGACGGCCACCCATGGCGACGAACTTTTCTAGTTATTGGTTAATTGAAAATAATTAATTTAATTTAATTTAATTTAATATGTAGGATACAAGCCCAAATCTAGTTGAGGGTGAACCTAAAGGGTCACACAGAAATCATTGTGGAACTGATGGAATTAATTTAGAACTAATTTCGGAATAAATGAATTAATTTAATTAGATTAAATTAATTCATGGAGAATAATAAATGATTGGACCATTTATTTGGGATAATCCATTAGATGGATGGCCCAAAAATTTAACTGATTTGATTAATTAAATTTTTGGGCTTGCCTTTTAAATTAATTGGATTAATTTAAAATAGGGTTGCACTATAAAAAAAAATTATTTTATAGTAACCGCTTTTGTAACGGCCAAATCATTAATTTAGAACAGTTTTTCGACGTTGTAACGGCTTTTGTAACTGCCAAGGAATTCGTCGCTATTTTATGAGTTACAAAATATTTGTAATGGTTTAGCTGAAAGCCGTTACAATTTGGAACGACTTTTGCACCGGCCTACGTCGGTCTTACAATACTTGACCGGATGGGCAAAATGAATTTGGACCTGTTTTTGGAACAACTATTGTAACACACACAGTAATGGCTTTGCTTTGAATGTGGAATGGTTTTTTGCATTCTTTGTGTAACAACCTGACATTATTTTTGTAACGACTTTATTTCGGTATTAGTGATTACTTTTTTCATAACATTTGGAACGGTCGTTATAACGTTTTGTGCAACCGTTTTTGTAACACCGTTTGTTACTGTTTTAATTATTTTTTCTACTGGTTTTTGGGCCAGCTTTTTCAAGAATCTTATGCACAGTCTTTGGAACGGTTTTGTAATTCTATGATGTGTAGATGTATTCTAAAAGCCGTTATAAAAGCCGTTATAAAAGCCGTTACAAGATTAAATTTTATATTTTTTTTATTTTATTTAATTTAGTTTAATTTTTTATTTAATATGTAGTTTAATTTCTTAAATGTGAAATATTCATTATATATGTAATTTAATTTCTTAAATGTGAAATATTCATTATATATGTAATTTAATTTCTTAAATGTGAAATATTATATAAAAAGCATAAATAATATAGCTGAGAAAATAAAAATATTATTTAAACATTGTATTTTACAAATACAAAAATTCTAAACTAAACGAGTCTACCCGTTAACAGTGTCTTCCTTGTCCTCGTCGTCAGTTGCCGGGGATCAGCTGGAGGCAGTGGAGGAGGCATAAAGGTGGCGTCCATCCGCACCAATGGCAAGAGGAGGACCGCGAGGGTCACCGCGGCCACGACCACGGCCTCGACCACGACCTCGTCCCGAAGGAGCCGGACTACCGATACTCATGGATCTACAATTTTTTAAAAATAGCATTAAAGTCCTTATTTTTCAAAAAATATCGGGAAAGTCCTAATATCCATTACTTTTCCTAAGTATCCAACAAATTACAGAAAAATTCAAAAAATAGGAAAAATATTCAGGATTTTTTTTAATAATTACAGAAAATTATTTTCTAAAATTACAAATCTTACTCATTTTTTTAAAAAAAATACAGAAAATATCCAACAAATTACAGAAAAAATCGAAAAACTAGGAAATATATTCAGATTTTTTTTAATAATTATAGAATTTTTTTTTCTAAAATTTCAAATATTTACTTATTTTTTTAAAAAAAATACAGAAAATATCCATCAAATTACAGAAAAATTTGAAAAAAATAGGAAATATATTCAGATTTTTTTAATAATTACAGAAAATTATTTTCTAGAATTACAAAAACTTACTCATTGTTTTTTAAAAAAAATACAGAAAATATCCTACAAATTACAGAAAAAATTCGAAAAAATAGGAAATATATTCAGATTTTTTTTGAATAATTACAGAAAATTGTTTTCTAAAATTACAAAAATTTACTTATTTTTTAAAAGAAATACAGAAAATATCCAACAATTCACAGAAAAAAATAAAAAAAATAGGAAATATATTCTGATTTTGTTTTAATAATTACAGAAAATTGTTTCTAAAATTATAAAAACTTACTTATTTTGTTAAAAAAAGTACATAAAATATCCAAAAAATTACAGAAAAATTCAAAAGAGAGCAACATCTTTTTTTTTTTACTATAAACTAATATAGTTCTTTTTTCAGTAAACTGAATGACTTGCTCCTTCCGTTTGGTAGGCCATCCATCAACTCTACCCTTCCTTCCCTTACTTGCAGTGCTTCTCCCCCCTTACTCAACATAGGGCCTCCAAAAGAACTTCCCCAACCGTCTCAAGTCAGGAAAAAAAAGTAAAACTGCCCCTCATGCAAAAAGTAGGAAATATATTCAGATTGTTTTTAATAATTACAGAAAATTGTGTTCTAAAATTATAAAAACTTAGTTATTTTTCGGAAAAAAAATACACAAAATATCCAACAAATTACAGAAAAATTCAAAAAAATAGAAAATATATTCAGATTTTTTTTAATAATTACAGAAAATTATTTTCTAAAATTAAATAAACTTACTTATTTTTTAAAAAAAAATACAGAAAATATCCAACAAATTACAGAAAAATCCAAAAAAATAGGAAATATATTTAGATTCTTTTTTAATAATTACATAATATTATTTTCTAAAATTACAAAAACTTACTTATTTTTTCAAAAAAAATACAAAAAATATCCAACAAACTACAGAAAAATCCAAAAAAATAGGAAATATATTCAGATATGTTTTAATAATTACAGAAAATTGTTTTCTAAAATTACAGAAACTTACTTATATACCCAATAAATATACTCAATACTTCAACATTCCAACAAATATACCCAATACTTCAATATTTCAACAAATATACCCAATAAATATACCCAATACTTCAACATTCCAACAAATATACCCAATAAATATACCCAATACTTCAACATTCCAACAAATATAACCAATAAATACCCAACAAATATACCTAACAAAAACATAAAAATTTTCAGAAAATTATTTACGCCTTAAGAGAGGAAAGAGAGGCGCGGCGGAGGGAGGCGCGACGGAGGGAGGAGGTGCGACGGCGGTCGGGAGGCGATGACAGAGGCAGGCGCGGCGGCGGAGGGAGGCGACAACGGAGTGGCGGAGGTTGGGGGCGGTGGGGGCGGGCTAGGGCAAAAGGGGGGTGGAGGCTAGGGCAAAAGGGGAGAGGGGAGAGAGAAAAATGGGAGAAAAAAAGTGTGACTTATATACTAAGCCCAAGCCGTTTCTAAGGTCATTCCTAAAACCGCTGCAAAGTGTATTACAAAGAGTGAGAAGTCATGCTTAAAGGTATTACAAAAAATAATACAAAAGGTGTTACAAATTGAATGGCAAACTATGATATTTGATAAAGTCGTCGCTAAAAGTATTCCAAATTTTTTATTATTTTTCATTGAATTATTCATTAAATAAAAAAAACGTACTTAACAATTAAATTTTGTAGAAAAGTATCCATTATATGGAATAATGCAATTGAATGCATAAAAATATTTTATAGATGACAATGATATATGTTCGCAACACGCGATAAATTTGTACATTCATAAATATTAGTATTACATTGATGTAACTAGCATCTTATATTGTTGAACTGCATGGGTTAATCGGGCCGTCAAAATTCAGATCAAACCATTAGATATGATGTAATAGACAGAAAATTATATTTCGTAAAGTTTTAGACTTATTGGGTACACGGATGTCGAGATATGAAACCCGGAACATAAGCATAATTATTGAAGATGGTGCATCGTTCAATCAGACCATCTGATTTTAAATCATACCGTCGGATTTGATCTAATTGACATATTCTTATATATACTTAAATTTGGAATAAATCGGGTGCACGGATTGTAAGATGTCGTACTAGAAAATATAAGTTTTTGGAAGTGAACAAATTTTTCAACAGCTTTTTTCACGGTTTTTAAATATTAAATTCTCCGCCAAAAATTTTGTACCGATCTTTTGTGCGGCCCTTGTAACGACTTGTCATATTTTTAAAAATCATTACAAATAATAAGGTTGTGCCAAAAATCATATGAAATTAGTAACGGTAGTCCCTAAAAGTATTCCAATTATTTAATTATTTTTCATTAAATAAAGATAATCATACTTAACATTTAAATTTTATATAAAAGTATCCATTATGTGGAATAATGCAATTGAAATACGAAAAAATATTTTATAAATGTCAATGATATATGTTCACAACATGCGATAAATTTGTATATTCATAAATATTAGTATTACATTGATGTAACTATCATCTTACATTGTTGAACTGCATGGGTTAATCGCTGCCGTCCAAATTCAGATCAAACCGTTAGATATGATGTAATAGACAGAAAATTACATTCCGTAAAGTTTTAGACTTATTGGGTATACGGATATCGAGATATCAAACATAAGAATAATCATTGAAGATGGTGTATCGTTCAATCAAGCCATCTGATTTTAAATCATTACCGTCGTATTTGATCTAATTGACATATTCTTATATACTTAAATTTGCTATAAATCGGGTGCCCGAATTTTAAGATATCGTACTTGAAAATATAAGTTTTTGAATGTGTACAAATTTTGTAACGACTTTTTCCACGGTTTTTAAATATTAAATTTTCTGCCAAAATTTTGTATGGGTCTTTTATGTAGCCCTTGTAACGGCTTGTCTTATTTTTAAAAATTATTACAAATAATAAGGTTGTGCCAAAAAACCATATGGAATTAGTAACCGTCGTCCCTAAAAGTATTCCAACTATTTAATTATTTTTTATTAAATTATTCATTAAATAAAAAAATCGTACATAACAATTAAATTTTATAGAAAAGTATCCATTATGTGGAATAATGCAATTGAAATGCATAAAAAATATTTTATAGATGAAAATGATATATGTTTCACAACATGCTATAAACTTGTATATTCATAAATGTTAGTATTACATTGATGTAACTATCATCTTACATTGTTGAACTAGATGGGTTAATCGGGCCGTCAGAGTTCAGATCAAACCGTTAGATATGATGTGGTAGACAGAAAATTATATTTCGTAAAGTTTTAAACTTATTGGGTACACGGATGTCGAGGTATCGAACTCGGAACATAAGCATAATCATTGAAGATGGTGTATCGTTCAATCAGACCATCTAATTTTAAATCATACCATCGATTTAATCTAATTGACATATTCGTATATATATTTAAATTTGGTATAAATCGTGTGCCCGGATTTTAAGATATCGTACTTGAAAATATAAGTTTTTTGAAAGTGAACAAATTTTGTAACGGGTTTTTTTCATGATTTTTAAATATTAAATTTTTTGCAAAAATTTTGTACTGGCCTTTTATGTGCCCTTGCAACGGCCTGTCTTATTTTTATAAATAATTACATATAACAAGGTTGTGCCAAAAACCAAATGAAATTAGTAACGATCGTCGCTAAAAGTATTCCAAAATATTTAATTATTTTTCATTAAATTATTCATTAAATAAAAAAAATTGTACTTAACAATTAAATTTTGTAGAAAAGTATCTATTATGTGGAATGCTATTGAAATATATAAAAATATTTTATAGATGACAATGATATATTTTCACAACATGCGATAAATTTGTATATTCGTAAGTATTAGTTTTACATTGATGTAACTATCATCTTACATTGTTGAACTGCATTGGTTAATCGGGTGGTCAGAATTCAAATCAAACCGTTAGATATGATATAATAGACAGAAAATTACATTTCATAAAGTTTTAAACTTATTGGGTACTCGAATGTCGAGATATCAAACCCGAAACATAAGCATAAAGACGTATCTTAGATGTTTTATCCAACCGTTCGTAACCTCAATCCTTTGGCTTGCCCTTGGGTTTCCTAATAACAGAACTCTTCAATAGACGAGGAATGCCATACTCTATGTTCTCTTTCCGTAGGCAATTTAACATTGAGGATGTGACATCTTAAGTGTTAAGGGCTTTTCAAAGTTTGATCACCGACCGCCTTTGAGACTGTCTAACTCCCTCCCTTGCTGCTACTCCTTTGCTTCAGAAGAGAGACGAGCGGCGTAAGCCTTGAGACCCTTCAGGGTCGACCGCTAAGAAGTGGATCCAAACTACGGATACGCAGCCTACTAATAGAAGGGGCGGAGACCAGCAACTTTTTTAACAGCAAACAAGCTATATCTTCACGTCCATGAGAACTACCGACCAAAGTCATAAGGAAGTCATCCTTGGATCCCCTCATGTTTGAAGCTCTGAAATGACCTTTAGCCTCTCCCCATTGAAGGTGGTGTATCATTCAATCAGGCCGTCGGATTTGATCTAATTGACATATTCTTATATATACTTAAATTTGGTATAAATCGGGTGCACGAATTTTAAGATATCGTACTTAAAAATAAAAGTTTTTGAAAGTGAGCAAATTTTGTAACGACTTTTTCCACTGTTTTTAAATATTAAATTCTCCACCAAAATTTTGTACCGATCTATTATGTGGCCCTTGTAATGGCTTGTCTTATTTTTTAAAAATCATTACAAATAACAAGGTTGTGCCAAAAACCATATGAAATTAGTAACGGTTGTCCCTAAAAGTATTCGAAATATTTAATTATTTTTCATTAAATTATTCATTAAATAAACAAAATCGTACTTAACAATAAAATTTATGGAAAAGTATCCATTATGTGGAATAATGCAATTGAAATAGATAAAAGTATTTTATAGATGTCAATGATATATGTTCACAACATGCGATAAATTTATATATTCATAAATATTAGTATTACATTGAGGTAACTATCATCTTACATTGTTGAACTGAATGGGTTAATCAGGCCGTCAAAATTCAGATCAAATCGTTAGATATGATGTAATAGACAGAAAATTACATTTCATAAAGTTTTAGACTTATTGGGTACACGGATGTCGAGATATCGAACATAAGAATAATCATTGAAGATGATGTATCGTTCAATCAAGCCATCTGATTTTAAAGAATACCGTCAGATTTGATCTAATTGACATATTCTTATATATACTTCAATTTCGTATAATCGGGTACCAGGATTTTAAGATATCGTACTTGAAAATATAAGTTTTTTGAATGTGAACAAATTTTATAACGGTTTTTTCCACGGTTTTTAAATATTAAATTTTCAGCCAAAATTTTGTACCAGTCTTTTATGCGGCCCTTCTAATGGCTTATCTTATTTTTAAAAAAATTATTATAAATAATAAGATTGTGCCAAAAACCATATGAAATTAGTAACCATCGTCCCTAAAAGTATTCTAAATATTTAATTATTTTTCATTAAATAAAAAAATCATACTTAACAATTAAATTTTGTAGAAAAGTATCCATTATGTGGAATAATCCAATTGAAATACATAAAAATATTTTATAGTTGACAATGATATATGTTCACAACATGCTATAAACTTATATATTCATAAATGTAGTATTACATTGATGTAACTATCATCTTACATTGTTGAACTATATGGGTTAATCGGGCAGTCAGAATTCAGATCAAACCATTACATTATGATGTGATAGATAGAAAATTATATTTCGTAAAGTTTTAGATTTATTGGGTACATGGATGTCGAGATATTGAACCCCGGAACATAAGCATAATTATTGAAAGTGAACAAATTTTGTAACGGCTTTTTTCACGATTTTTAAATATTAAATTTTTCGTTCAAAAATTTTGTACCGGTCTTTTGTACGGCCCTTGCAACGGCTTGTCTTTATTTTTAAAAATTATTACAAATAACAAGGTTGTGCGGAGAACCATATGAAATTAGTAATAGCCGTCCCTAAAAAATATTCCAAATATTTAATTATTTTTCATTAAATTATTCATTAAATAAAAAAAAAAAAATTGTACTTAATGATTAAAATTTGTAGAAAAGTATCCATTATGTGGAATAATGCTATTGAAATACATAAAAATATTTTTATAGATGACAATGACATATTTTCATAACATGCGATAAATTTGTATATACATAAATGTTAGTATTATCATTGATGTAACTATCATCTTACATTGTTGAATTGCATGGGTTAATAGGGCCGTCAGAATTCAAATCAAACCGTTACATATGATGTAATAGACAAAAAATTACATTTCGTAAATTTTTAAACTTATTGGGTACACGGAGTTCGAGATATTGAACTTTGAACATAAGCATAATCATTAAAAATGTGTATCGTTCAATCAGGCCATCTGATTTTAAATCATACCATCGGATTTGATCTAATTGACATATTCTTATATATACTTAAATTTGGTATAAATCTGTGCTATCGTACTTGAAAATATAAGTTTTTGAAAGTGAACAAATTTTTGTAATGGCTTTTTCCACGGTTTTTAATTATTAAATTTTCCGCCAAAATTTTATACCGGTCTTTTATGTTGCCCTTGTAAAGGCTTATTTTATTTTTAACAATCATTACAAATAACAAGTTGTGCCAAAAACCATATGAAATTGGTAACGGCCGTTCCTAAAAGTATTCCAAATATTTAATTATTTTCATTAATTATTCATTAAATAAAAAAATCGCACTTAACAATTAAGTTTTGTAGAAAAGTATCCATTATGTGGAGTAATGCAATTGAAATACATAAAAATATTTTATAGTTGACAATGATATATGTTCACAACATGCGATAAATTTGTATATTCATAAATATTTAACTATCATCTTACATTGTTGAACTGCATGGGTTAATCGGGCTATTAGAATTCACATCAAACCGTTAGATATGATGTAATAGATAGAAAATTACATTTCTTAAAGTTTTAGACTTATTGGGTACACGGATGTCGAGATATTGAACCCGGAACATAAGCATAATCATTTAAGAGGTGTATCGTTCAATTTGATCTAATTGACATATTCTTATATATACTTAAATTTGTTGTAAATCGGTGTGCCCAAATTTTTAAAATATCGTACTTGAAAATATAAATTTTTTTGAAAGTGAACAAATTTTATAACCGCTTTTTTCACGGTTTTTAAATATTAAATTCTTGGACGAATTTTGGTATAGCTTTTGGGACGGCCAATTAATTAAAGAAATTGTTTCAAAAAAATTTAAATTTCCCACCAAAATTTTTGTATCGGTATTTGATGCGGCCCTTGTAATGACTTTTCTTATTTTAAAAAATCGTTACAAAATAAAAAGGTTGTGCCAAAAACCATGTGAAATTAGTAATGACCGAGGTTTTTTGGAACGCCATTTTTAATGTTTTTTCATTTTATTATTTGGAACGGCTTTTCGTACATCCTTTGGAACGGTTCACTTGTCGAAAAAAATTGAACAGTTTCAAAATTCACGAGGGATTGCAAAAGCCCGTTACAAATTGCGACGGCCTGAATGAAAGAACAAAGCCGTGCCAAAAACCATATGAAATTAGTAACGACTGATGTTTTGTTGGAACGCTATTTGTAATGTTTTTTTCATTTATATTTGGAACGGCTTTGCGTACATTCCTTTGGAATGGTTCACTTGTCGAAAAAATTGAACCGTTCCAAAATTCACGAGGAATTACAAAAGCCATTACAAATTGCGACGACCTAAATTTTTGTAACTACCTTTGTTATACATGTTATTTGGAACGGCATTTGGATATGATTGACCGTTACAAAAAGTTGAATTTTTTGGGAATTTTCAAAATGACGTCATGAAAACTTTTTCGTTACAAATTCGTGGCAAAAGTTGTGTGTATTGGAACAGCCACATGACTATTCTAAAAAAGCCGTTACAAATTTCTTATTTTTTATTTTTTTTTAGTATTGAGTTAATTAATTAATTGATTGAATTCATTAATTGTTAATGATGTGCTTACCTAATAAATAAATTGGATTCATCAATTAGTGGAGAAGGCTTAAATTAATTAATTGGACTAATTAATGATT